>PIJE02000708.1:37500-40000 GCA_002895965.2 Coryphaenoides rupestris | reverse complement strand
GAACAAATTCTTAATGACACACACACACACACACACACACACTGGCATGCCAACACACACACAGGCTGACAACCACCCCCCCCCCCCCCCCCCCCCCCCACACACACACACACACACACACACACACACACACACACACACACACACACACACAAGTGTGTCTGCATGTACAGTAGGGGGGGGAACGACAGGTGGGAGCAACGGAAGAGGAGGGGGGCGGGGGGCGGAGACTCACAGCGGATGCCGTAGATCATGAGGGGGTCGAGCTGCTTCTTGCCGTGCTTGCCCTGGCCGGAGAGGTTGGACATGGCCTGGATCTCGCGGTGGAACAGGTAGTCCAGCAGGGTCAGCGCCATCTTCTCCGCCGTGCGGCAGTTGGTGGTGACGTGCAGCATGTCGGCGGCGGAGATGGGGCAGCGGACGCGCATCTCCAGGTTACTGTCGTCGCCCAGCCAGGTGCCTGCTGGGAAATCCTCTGGAGGCGGGGGAGAACCAACCAACTTTTATTGAAGTTTAAGATCAGTTCATCCCGAAGGAAACTCTTGTGCCAGAGGTTGCTCAAAAATACCAACAACATAAGAATAAAAACAATAGAATGATACATGTGCAGTGTATAAGCCTAATAGATTTACAATATAGGTGAGATATATTTCGTAAAAGAATAAGTTGGCAATGGTATTGAGAAGTAGGAATGCATATGATATTGAGAATATTCCACATGATGTTGGATGTTTGTCAATCGTCGTCAACACCTCAAGATTAGATCTCGAGTTTAAGGACATCTGCAATACTTATCAGTACAAAAAAACAAACTACTTAACCTAACCCTAACCCAAACTACTGAATGAATGTGTTTTTAATGACCAGGATACGCATCCACACACACACACACACACACACACACACACACACACACACACACACACACACACACACACACACACACACACACACACACACACACACACACACACACACACACACACACACACACACACACACACACACACACACACACACCCGCCGAGACATCAAAACAGCTCAAATCCCACCAGTGTGTGAGTCAGCTGGCTGTGCTTTCAATTAAACACGCAGACAAACAGAATCACAGAAGGACTTGACGCAGAACGAGGCAAACTTTGAGCGAGTGTGCTGACTGCTGAAATAACGACAAGACGACGGCGTGCAGCATACCCTCCGAGTTGAGCGTGATGAGCGTGACCGTCTGTCCGTTCTGCGTGTTGGCCGCGTTGCCGCTGTTGGACACCGAGTCGCTGGCCTCCGAGCCGCTGTCCTGGTCCTCCTGGCTGTCCTCGGGCCCCGGGACCTTCACCAGGATGGTGTTCTGGCGCCGCCCGCTGCCCACCGTGCTGGGGGGGAGGAGTGGGAAGACACCAGGGCTCAGTCATAGGTTCTCTACCATTTGTGTCTACGTTTCACTGATGGTCTTATATAGTTTGGTGTCTGGACGATCTACTCCGGTCCGCTGTTGCGCTAAGAAAGGCGGTGTGGCAAATGAAGGCATGAAAGCAGTAAAGTGTGCATGAGATTGTCGTTTTTATATTCGAAAAAATACATACGGATCAACTGAGGAATAATGTTAACACACAAAGGCAAACCTCGGGGGAAATTGGGGATTTTTGGAAGTTGTGAATCTTTTCCGAATCATAGAAGGAAAGAATCGCGATTTTGGTACAGCTCTACTTATAACGCCTGCTTTTTGGTTTTGTTTGGTATGTATAACGTTTTATTTGTTATGTACGGTATTGCCGTATTGTTTCTTTAAACCGCTGGATAGAGCCCAATGCTAATTTAGTGCTCGTGGACAATACAACTCTAAGATTAGGAGGTAGGGGACACAAATAGTCTGCAAGTCCACTCAACAGTTTCCAATGAGCTGGCTTTTGTATGTGTGTGTGTGTGTGTGTGTGTGTGTGTGTGTGTGTGTGTGTGTGTGTGTGTGTGTGTGTGTGTGGTGTGTACCTGTGCCCGAGGAGCGCGGCGTGCGTTTGGAGAAGCTCTTGACCGCCAGGCTCTGCCCTCGCTGCTTCCTCCTCCAGGCTGTGCGGCACTTGGAGTCGATGCTCTGCTTGATGCGGTACCAGTCCGACTCGCCGATGCCAAACTTGTAGAACAGGTGGCCTGTTGGTGGTGCGACAAGAAGGAGGAGGAGGAGTCACGGTCACGTCGACCACCAGCCTCTCCTCAATGACTCGCCGCACTGACTCGTGGCGAGTTGCATCATGGGTAGGTGTTCACTACACCGCACCTGGGGCTGCGTTCCAATCAACTTAATCTTGATGGCAAGCTACCTAAAACCCTAAAAACTGTGAAAAACGAAGTCTTTGTAAACTGTTGCCCACACACACACACACACAGGTACACACACACACGGCACACACAGGTACACACACACACAGATACAGGTGCACACACACACACACACAGCTACAGGTACACACACACACACACACAGATACAGGTGCACACACACACACAG
>PIJE02000708.1:30000-35000 GCA_002895965.2 Coryphaenoides rupestris | reverse complement strand
TGACTTCTCCAGAAGGGGGCGGTGTAGAGGTGGGCCACATGGAGCCGGCCACTCAGCAGACCCTGCACTACGCGCTGGCCAATCAGCAAGTCCAGATCCACCGCATCGGGGAAGACGGGCAGGTGCAGGTGGTGAGTGAATCTCTTATCGCCATGGTTACACCTGTACAGCACAAGGGACTCATTTCTTGTCTGTCGGCGAGCACAGAAACACAATACAAAACACACGCGTGCAAAACACAACTGTAAACGGCCAGATAAAGAAACAAAGAAATAAAATAGACAAAAGTAAAGTCAACAGTTGTACAAAGAAGTGCGGCGTGCAGAGGTTAGGTGTGTGTGCGGCCGGGTCGGACAGCGCCGCTCCTTGACGTTCCCCCTTCTTGACTTTGTTTTCTCTGGCGCCGTGGGCCGTGGCGGCTTCCAGGACGGAGACGGTTTGAAGACGTCGGAGGTGTAGACATGGATGCATATTTACGCAGCAAGTAGAAGCAGATCTCTGACTGCGTTCCCAAAGCCTTCAAAAGGACATGAAAGTGTAGCAGCGGGTGGTGTGCGCAGCCGCGTCCCCCTCCTCGGGCGACCTCACCAGAGCCTGGGAAGGCTGCGGTCTCCCAGGATGCACACCTCCGCTCCTGCGAAGACCCTCCGCGACTCGTGGGTTTGGACGCAGCGTTCCCTCCGTATGTTGTTGAGGATTAACCCACCGTTTCTCTTGGCACCATCTTCGAACGAACAAACGAACGACTCGACTTTGACGCTTCTGTGCTCTGAATCAGAATCAGAAGCACGTTTATTGCCAAGTAGTTTTCACAGACAAGGAATGTGCTTATATAGAAATCATATATATAAGCACATTGTATGCTTAGATATATATATGCATACAATGGGCTTATATATATATAAGTTGTCGAACCTCAGCTCCAGGAGGAACAATGCGGATTCCGTCCTGGCCGTGGAACAGTGGACCAGCTCTTTACCCTCGCAGGGTTGTTGGGGGGCGCACGGGAGTTTGCCCATCCAGTCTACATGTGCTTTGTGGACTTGGAGAAGGCCTATGACCGTGTCCCCCGGGGAATCCTGTGGGGGTACTACGGGAGTATGGGGTACCGGGGCTGTTGGTACGTGCCATTCGGTCCTTGTACGAACAAAGTGCGAGCTGCGTCCGTATTCTCGGCACAAAGTCAAGCATGTTCTCAGTGGGTGTTGGACTCCGCCAAGGTTGTCCCTTGTCACCGGTTCTGTTCGTGATCTTCATGGACAGAATCTCAAGGCGCAGCCGAGGTGAGGAGAGTGTCCGGTTTGGGGACCTCAGAATTGCATCTCT
Organism: Coryphaenoides rupestris; assembly: GCA_002895965.2. Classification (NCBI taxonomy): domain Eukaryota; kingdom Metazoa; phylum Chordata; class Actinopteri; order Gadiformes; family Macrouridae; genus Coryphaenoides; species Coryphaenoides rupestris. The sequence continues at coordinate 33,674 of PIJE02000708.1, read as the reverse complement.
GCTCTTTGCAGATGATGTGGTTCTGTTGGCTACATCAGACCGTGACCTCCAGCATGCACCGGGGCGGTTTGCAGCCGAGTGTGAAGCGGTCGGGATGAGAGTCAGCACCTCCAAGTCTGAGGCCATGGTTCTCTGCCGGAAAACGGTGGAGTGTTCCCTCCGGGTTGGGAGTGAGTTGCTGCCTCAAGCGAAGGAGTTCAAGTATCTCGGGGTCTTGTTCACGAGTGAGGGCAAAATGGAGCGGGAGATGGACAGACGGATCGGTGCAGCGTCGAAAGGCGAGAGCCGGAAGGCGAAGCTTTCGATTTACTGGTCCATCTACGTTCCAACCCTCACCTATGGTCACAAGCTTTGGGTAGTGACCGAAAGAATGAGATTGCGGATACAAGCGGCCGAAATGAGTTTCCTCCGCAGGGTGGCTGGGCTCAGCCTTAGAGATAGGGTGAGGAGCTCAGACATCCGGAGGGAGCTCGGAGTAGAGCCGCCGCTCCTCCGCATCGAAAGGAGTCAGCTGAGATGGTTCGGGCATCTGATTAGGATGCCCCGCCGGGCGCCTCCCTTTGGAGGTTTTCCGGGGACGTCCAACTGGGAGGAGACCCCGGGGCAGACCCAGAACCACCCGCTGGAGAGATTATATATCTCGTCTGGCCTGGGAACGCCTCGGGATCCCCCAGGAGGAACTAGAGAGCGTGGCTGGGGAGAAGGAAGCCTGGGGGGCCCTGCTTAGCCGGCTGCCACCGCAACCCGACCCCGGATAAGCGGACGAAAATGGATGGATGGATGGATAGAAATCCTAAAAATATATACTGTATATTAAAATGTTTTATTAAAAGGTGCAATTTAAGGATGTGCGTTAGTGTAACGCAGTAGTGTCCATGGGGGGTGGGAGTCAGTGGGGATCAGTGGGGGTCCTGGGTCTTGTTTATGAGACCAGTTTCCGTGGGGAAGCATCAATACAAATACGATTCCATGCGACGACCAAAAGCACACAAGTGGTGATGAGAGACGGACTGCATCCGGCGCTCCGCCAAATATCGCGTGCGGCATTCTTTCAATGTCGTGGTGGTCGGCTGTGTGTGTGCGGGGAAGTCAATGACCTCTACAGCGGCAGTGGCGTCACAGGTCAGACTCATTACAACACTGCGGGTGGGCCGGCGAGACTGCCGGCCCAGTTTTAGTTTTTTAACGTTGTCCTCCAACATGTAATATGCACATTTTAAATAAGTAAATTGTAATTTATAACACCATTGTTGTAAGAAACACACGTCATATAATAGTTTTCTTTCAGTGAAAATGCTAATTGTGATGCAAAAACCATCGTTCCCACTTAACAATGAATCATATCGCAATGGCAATAGCGATCAAAGATAATATATGCGATATAATATTATACATTTTTGTTACCATAATTCTCAGCCCTAGTTCAGTCGATACACACACACACAGCTGGAAGGCCACCCTGCCTGAGCATCAGTGAACCGTAGAGAGAGAGAGACGTGATTATTGTCTCAGTAATAACCATAACCATCATAATAATAATAATAATAATAATAATAATGGCAAAGCGATGGAAGACGGCACCTCCTGAAGCTGACATTCATGAGTGCTACTAATACTGGGAAGGAAATGAGAAACGCACACACACACACACACACACACACTGAGTCTGGCAGCAGACCACTGCCAATGGCAAATTGCTTTAATTAGTCATTAACTCAAGCCCTGTGCCGATCACATACCTGGCAACCAGAACAAGTAATTAATCACATGTTGGAATGTAATTATCCGCCGGCGTGTCTGAAAACTCTACAATCTAGCTCTGTGTTTGGTGATAAAGGCTAGAGACGGGCTTCTGCAATAAATCCATGTTTTTTTCGAGTGCCGATTGAGATAGCTCTCCAACTGCCGTCATGTCTGACAGTTAAGGGGTTTTAAGAAGTCCTGCACCTCTGTGAAAGGAGACAGGAAGTGCATTTTAATATTTTCCACTGGCCCGTTGTCTCTTGTCTCACTTCCTGTGTCTCCCCCCCAGATCCCTCAAGGCCAGCTCCACATCGCCCAGGTGCCGCAGGGGGAGGAGGTGCAGATCACACAGGACAGCGAGGTGGGTGCTTTTTGTGGAAAAGTGGCTAGTAGAAACAAATGGGTGCTCTAGACTTTGAGGGGGTCTGGACTCTTTTCTGGGAACCGCAGGCAGCCCATAACCGAATGAAACCGGGAGCCGGGGAACGTTGTCTGATGCCAAGAGGCACCCGGCACTGAGAACCATATGTGGGGCTTAAAAAAAGGATTCAATGTTGGTCATAATGTTCTTACCCTGACTTGTCTAAATATATAACGTTAGGTAAAATGTATGAGAAAAGTATTTTTATTTATTTAAATATATACCTTAATAATGTAACTTCCTACCACCCTGTTCACACCAGCATCAAGTTGACCCTTCCTTAAAGGACTCTATTATACCACCAGCTGTGGCCGTGGTTAGCCCTTCCAAGCGGTTTCAGAATCTCCGGCTTATGACATCACAAGTGGGAGTGTCCAGCCAGATTTTGTAGGCTGGATAGATAGATAGATAGACCTACCCGTTGCCGCAGTCCACTGGGTAGGCTGGTAGGCTGATCTATCCGGCATACATCTAGGTGGACACTCCCACTTGTGATGACATAAATCGGAGATTGTGAAACCGCTTGGAATAGCTAATCACGCTTACACCTGGTGGCATAATTGGAGTCCAGGTCCTGGCCCGGGTCTAGGTCCTGGTCCTGTATTTGTGTACACATCGTAACATATGTGTAACACGGTTCTAATGAGCTGTACAAGTTGTACAGAATAAGAAAAGAAACCCAACAAAGAAGATGTGTGTGACTCTATGGGCTACGCCGCTGGTTCGAGTCCCAGGATGGAAGCTGCACACAAGTACTTCTCCAGCGTCTATCGATTGTTTTACGGCTGTCGGTGGTTTAATGTATGATTTCGTAGTCGTCGCCGGGTTTGGAGTGATTCTCGAGACGCACGACAGGCCGCACGGCGCTTCCAAGTGTTGCCGCGGTCCCGTCGGGAAGGAAAGCCTCAGCAGCAGTCGACACCTTGTGTGTTTTCCTCATCTCAACGCTCGCCGGAGAGACGGGACCGAGTGTGACTGAGTGCGAGACGGGGAGGTGGGGGAGGGCGGCGGGGGGAGACCGAAAAGCTCAGAGGCCCTTCCGGTTCTTTGTGGCCGGGGCCAGAGTTCTCGTTTCTCATTTTTCTGCCCTGTTCATGCTCCGTGATATTGTTTGTTTTCTGGAGTTCAAAGCTTAGCAACAAAACCCCGGTCGTCCTCCGGGCCGCCGTCACTCAGCCTGTGTGTGCTTTGTTAGGAACCGACGGCTCGCATCAAAGACTTTGGGTTCCGGCGTGCTTGAGAAGGAAATGAGCTATTGGGAGATTATACGACTCCGTTCCCCATATGGCCGTTTTTTGAAAGAGTTTTAAACAGCGCGAGGCATTTACACGTAACGCAATTAAGACGAGGGGAAAGTGGAACTCGGCGGTCTCCCCCACCCCCCTTCCCTCCACCAGCCAGTGCCAGCGTGGGCTCGGGAGAGGAAGCTACAGAGCATTAGCGTATGGAGGATTGTCCTCCTCCGCTGTTGCTGTGCAGGCCTCAGGACTCACCAGATCTGTCTTTGGTG
>PIJE02000708.1:0-27500 GCA_002895965.2 Coryphaenoides rupestris | reverse complement strand
TGTGTGTATTCATTCTATTATTTTAATGATACATGCAATTAATTCAAAAGGAGCTCTTCGAGTGTCTGTCTGTCTGTCTGTCTGTCTGTCTGTCTGTCTGTCTGTGTGTCTGTGTCTGTGTGTGTGTGTGTGTGTGTTTTTTTTACTGTCTGCTGTTTACTGTCCGGCTGGACGTGTGTGTTTTACCGTCTGTTGGGCTGGATGTGTGTTTTCAATTGATTGTGAGTGAGTGAGTCACCGCGGTCTTTGGTGTGTCTGTCTGTGTAACACACACCACACACACCTACACACACATAAACTCACACAGGCGCATGTCCTCAAGTGACCCTCCAGTTCTTGGCCTGGTGGCAGCATTCCCCTCCGTCTCCTGTGTGTCTTGGCAAAGCTTTTCACCAAATCCTGGTCCCAATTTTGTAGCATTGCATTAGTTCTACCAGTGAGAAGTCCCACAACCGAATGCAGTTTCACCGATTTGTAGTAATGCATTGATCCTTGGACTTGATGGTTAGTTTGGTGATTGATTGTTAAATGGTGGTAATTATAATGCATACTGCATGTCGACGGAAGAACTGTCGACTGCAACGTTAGCTGGGGGACGATACCAATCGAGCGGCGAAAACTAGGGATGCACCGATCGCCACCGATCGTTATCGGACGGTGAGCGTCCTAAACACCTCATTGGTGATCGGTGGCAGGCCGATCAACTCGAAATTTGCTAATTGGAGGAGTCGATCGCGTGACTCTAAACTATCGTGCACAAGACACAGCGCCATTATGTTCACTCACCGAGACAATTCTTATTTGTCCGGCGTTTCACTGTATGACATTTCCTCTCCAACACTTCACCACAGACGTATTCACTGAGCCATAGACCTCGTAGTTGGAGGATGCAGTAACCAGCCATCATCTCCCTGCAGAACGGGCTGGCAGTCCTACACTCTGTCATGATTCACACGTCCCCACGTTGGGTAACTCTTGAAGTATCCAGGACCTCATTAGGGCACGGCTGCTTTAATCCAAGATGAGTGTTTGAGTGTTTTGCGAAATAATGATGTCTCCAAAGTCCAAGCGGCATCATCCAAGTGTTACGTCACCGAATGACCACAGCACTTGCGTAGTTCCTACAATGTGAAGCAAAACTCGGGCCGTCCTGAAACTTAAACTTTATGAGGCCGATGTGCGCTGTAGCTCGTGAACACGGATTTCAAGGAGAACCGGTGTGTTGCGTTAATACAGTTCCCTTCTAATATACAACTACTGGCATCGGCTGGCCATATTAAAGGGGATTTTCTCTGTAAAACACTCAATATACCTGGGCTTTTGTGTGGGCTTTGTGTGCACCCCAGACAGTTTTTAGGTTGCTTGCGTCTATATTAAGTTATTTGATATTCGTGTGAGCTGTTTTCCTTCTACTGAACGTGTCGCCCTTTGTTTTTCGATTCTTTATTTAATTTCAAATGTCTGCCATTTGAAACAAATACCTTCTTTTTCCGGCCCGCTCCTGACTCGCTCTCAGACGATCATCTTGCAAGCTAGCCCGCTCTTCTTCTCCTGTGTCTTCTCGTTGGAATCGATAGGACAACACAATCCCACGCTCAAAAACAAAATCGCATTTTCGGTTGTAGCCAGTAGTAACACAACACTTTTTTGCGTTGTGCAATGATCTGCGTCCCCAATGATCTGCGTCCCCGAGTTTGACACAAAACTGCTTCGGTCTAATTGAACGTTGGAATCTTGCACTCTAGGTCCTTGAATTGATCCTCTGATGTATATTCATCCTGATCCCCTTCCCTTCTCCATGTGGCCTCAGCCCCTCATCCCTGTGTTGTTGTTGGTGATGTCACTGTGGTTGATGTAATGTTCCTGGACAGCGCAGTAGTACTGTTAGTGTAGCCTGGCCTATGTTATACATCACCGAGGTGCTGCCAGAACAGCCCACTTCTCAAGCCCTTCCTCCCTCCCCCCCTCCTCCCCCCTTCCCATCCCTCCCCGCGCTAAAGATAGAGAGGAAGACGCTTCCCTGAGCTCCTCTCTCTTCCTCTACCCTCCTCCTCCTCCTCTCACATCTGGCTCGCCGCCCCCTGGTGGTGCAGGGGTGAGCGCCACGGGTCTTGTGTGCGTTTGTGTGTGTGTTACAATCACAACATTTCAGTCCAAAGGGAGCGAAGCAACAATAACAAAATCGCTGACGGTACTGGAAGATTTGACTTTGCGAACACGTTTCAAGCAGTTCATAATTGCCAAGTTGTCTTTGTGGTGGTGTTGATGGAGATAGAGAGAGAGAGAGAAAAGGCAAGAGATTGGAGATGGGGAGAGTGGGGAGAGTGAGAGTGGAGATGGAGATGGGGAGAGAGAGAGACAGACAGCCTATGCAACTATAAAAACAATCACCGCTCTCTCCCTGTCTCCGGATGCTCTTATCTCGGAGCCTCTCCCTCCCTGTGCTGACACAGACCACATGGAGGCATGTGAGATGAAAGCGTGGGGTTGGCCGGGGGAAGGAAGCGCAGCCAGACACGCCCCGCTGAGCCGGCGGCCGTACGTCTGCACGCATCGCCTCGCGCGCTCATAAGTGGCCGATGAGAGCGATGTGTTTTCCGTTTCTTCCGTTAAAAAGCACAATGTTCGGCTCGCCCGTTTACTAACTTTGTGAAGTATCGATGCGTGCACGACGTGAATTCTATGCCACCGCGATATTCTTTCTTGCTATCGAGGCTCTTAAATAGATAATACAATATGTGGCAGGCAGATCACCACTACGTAATGCATCTTGATGCAATTTCAGTCACTTCACAATTGACCCAAAACAATTCATATGCAACGTAATACATGTCTGCATTACTTCCTGCATTCTGATTGGCTCCCACGCGTTCCGTAATGGTCCGTAAATGTACGTACGGAACGGAAACTTTGTTGACTTCGTCGTTGTTTTTGCCGCCTTGAAAGGCACGAAAGAAACTTTGCGAGTTTATAAATTATTTCAGCACAGTTCTGCCAGTGAAACTGGGAAGTGAAAAATAACAGTGCGCAAACTCGTTGAACTGCTCTATAAAAAAAAGCCATATAAAAAGTCTTATAATAAAACGTATAATAAAACTACAGACTTTGCGCTTGGTTAATAAGTAGTTGGTATTATGCACCACTGACCAAGCAACCCAACATAATTAACACGGACCACTTGGTTAGCAGGCACCCTTTTCATTTACATGCAATTACATCCGTTTTGTCTGTGTTGTGTTTTTGTGCGTACAGGAAAACAGACTCAAAAATAAATTTCATACATTTATCATCGTTATCATGTAAGAATTTATAGTAAAAAAAAAAAATGACCACCCGCCCTTAATTCGAAGCCTTCTGGGTAAATTCACAGTGACAAGTAACCGTGGTAATAACCGGTAACTATGGAGACGTACGAAACATCACTAAGATCTCTCCCTCTCGGACGCCCCGGAGATCCCGGCAGACTCCATCCTAAATCCAGATAAGTGCGGAGGCCCATAAACCTCCAGGCCAGACCGGGAAGGTCTTCAGAGCCCTGGCGCCCGGCGGAGACTGTAAACCAGTGGCTGTCAGGAGAGGGGGAGAGAGTCGGAGCTGAAGCTCTGGTTCTAGACCAGGGGTGTCCAACATGCGGCCCGGGGGCCACATCCGGCCCGCGGGCTGATCCAATCCGGTCCACGGGGAGGCCATTTGACAGAATGGATTGATTTCTTCTTTCTTATTGATTTCTTCACTTGATCCACAATCACAACTTTTTTTTGTTGTAGTTCCTAAAAATAACCACTAAGCTGCACGAGTTGCAAGACTTTCAAATGCGATTTCAGGGAGTTGGGTTAGGCTGAGATTGTTTCGCTCACCCTTTTTGGACCCTTCTGTAGGGTCCTCCTCTCAGCACGCATGCCGGCCCCACCAGCAGATGGTCGGGTTGGAGCTGTAGGCCCACTGGGCTGGAGACCCAGTCCACTTATTGGAGCTGTTCTGGCGTTCTGTGTGAGAACGAACTGGGTGACCGCGGACACAGCGCCTGGTCAGGCCAGCGCACCAGGACCCGTAAACTTCGGCGTGTGTGTGCGCGTGTGCGTGTGTGTGTGTGTGCGTGCACGTGTGTGCGCGTGGTGTGTTCGCGTTAAGCTCTGTGCACTGTGGTGCAGTTAAACTTGAGCTGTCCAAGGGAAGGATTAGGCGAAACCGATATTGAAAATAACAGAATGCGCCACAAATCTGCGTTTATTAGCCTCACGTCTCTGTTCTTCTTGTCATAATCAACAGCTATTGTTTTGCAGCGGGCCAGTGTGTGGTGTGTGTCCGGCGCGGGGCTCTGGTGACGTGACCTCTGTTGAGATGAGCTCTCACACCTTGCGCTGTCGGCGGTCCCAGTTCCTCACATGAAGGATTATCCCATCTGCGCCGATAACCAGATAACACAGTCTGGGTTGGGGTGTCTTCCTCCTGGGGCTGAAACGCTGGCCAGCGAATAAATCAGATTTGTATGAACCTCCGTCCACACCCCCACCCGCGCCACCGACGTGTACTCTCAGCTAAATACAAACCGTGCAAAATCGGGAGGATCGCAAACGTGTGGGATGGGTTTCAGCGGGGCTATTGTCCTGTGAACGTATGCAGAGGCGGGGACAAGGGATCCCTTCCGTGCTTGAATGAGTCACCGGCTGCACGCTTCACAGCAGCCAGCTGTAAGTTGCTGTGACTCATCAGCCATGACCACCATGACCCCCACTCCCAACCCCCCAACACACCATCCATCCCACCCCGGCGGTGCTCGTCCACCGATGCCCTCCTCCGTCACACTCTCGCGTTATCGCCGCGGATCACACACAGCCGGAGACTCGGCCGTTTGTGCAGTCCGGACACTTTATTGCGTCTTCGATGGGAATTCACAGAACATGACGACCGTATTGGACCCTGGTGTCAGAACACGGGCTGCTCCTCTAATGCGGATGTACTGTAGCCGGGGAGTTATGCGTTCTGCTGGGTTTGCAGGGCCCGCGGCCACATTGAAACCATCGCACTCCGCGAGTTGTCTTCCCCTAAATGGTGTCTTCCGTGTTTCTTCTTTTTATGGTTTCTGGCAGTCACGTCAAGCACTGATCGAAGCTGACAGATGTCCCGTCTTAATGACCCGAAAAAGAAGAAGAAGAAGAAGGGTTGTTGTTGGGATGTGGGATGATGAGCATAGTGCTCCGTGGCAGCTGAGAGAATCGGGGTTAAATTAGCGTTGCTGGGCCCATGTCAGCCGGGTCGAGTGATGGATTCACTGGTACCGACGGGCTCTGTGCCTCGGTGTCAAGGTTCAATTCCTCTCTTGAACGTCCATTTGAAATACGCTTCAGTGAAAGCAAAACTGGACGTTGCAATGACATCGTGGAATATATATGGATTGGCTATTCGAATAAAACAAGTCAAGTCAGTTTTATTTATATAGCACATTTTAAACAACTATCGTTGACAAAGTGCTGAACAAGTTACATGGGTGCACAAAGAATAAAACAGTAGAATAACAATAAAACAATAAAAACTATAAAAAAAGATAAGGGCACAATCCTAACAAGATTGCTAGGATCACGATGAGGTCGTCATGGGAAACGCTAAATTAACTGACGCTGTGAAAAGGCAGTTCTAGTTCAGATCCCCGAGCGCGCTCTGCTTCCCAGAGCTGGACTCTTAATTACAGCTTAAGTCTTTATTATTGTTGTCAAAAGGCTTTTTATATGTCTCTTTATTTTCTTCTGGTTCTGGATCAGAAATGTTGGTTTTTGTGATAAAACCTGTGATAAAACCTGCAAATGTTTGAAGTGGACTTTAAGTGTGCCGGGTGGATGTGGTGTCTTTGGGGGCTGTGAAAGCGAGGGGCGCTGATTGGATGCAGGTTTTGTATTCCGCTGTGTGTGAACAGCGGGGGGTGCTGTGGAGGTGGGGGGTCCAGGAAATGGGAATTATGTGCAACTTCAACTGTTAAATTGGACCTTTGGGAAATTAGGCCGCAACATCGTCATCTTTATTGATCGCACTTATCGCGGACTCGGCTTCAAAGTCCCTCGTCAGCCGGTCGGATGGTTGGACCGGCGGCTGGAGGAGACCCCAGCGGGACGCATATGTCCTCCCTCTGCCCATGCTTGGTGGAGGGTTCTATGATCAGGTTTCTCTCTCTCCCTCCCTCTATCCCCTCCCATCGGTCCACGGCCAGCAGGGCTGGAGACCCAGATGTTGTTGACGGAGGAGAAGAGGAAGTTCCATCCACTCTGGGCTCCAAATATTTCCCTTCTCATTTCCCCAACGTTTAGTTCTTCTGCGTTTGTTTGGCCGATTCTTTGAAAGAGGCAAAGAGGTATTCTATTGGGAATAAGTGCAACCAGATTGGCTGAGCTCTCTTTTTATTAGACGACAGGAAAAAAAAAGGGAAGGATTGTTGTTTTGCGTAAACCCCCCCCCCCCCCACCCCCCCCAAAAAAAACCAAACGGATCATTAACACAAAAGGCAGTTGATGCACAACACACTTAAACCTTCTTTGACTTAGGAGTTTTGAAGTAGGAGTTGTGATGACTGCCTTCTCCCAAATCAGTCTGAGAGCGAATACGGATGACATGAGAGTTTCAGGACGCATAGTTCTACATGAGCCTTTTTTTATTGCCGCTCATATGTCATTGTTTCGGTGGAGCTGCTGTCACATGAAACTAGCAGGCGTGTTGGAGAGGATCCGCTCCCATGGCTGTGAGGGTTCAGTCAGTTGCTGCTACCCGGACGCATGCTTTCTGCATTAGGGCCGTCTGTTGGGTTCTGTTGGGTTCTGTTTGTCTCTTCTCCCCCTCTCTCCCTCCATTCCTCCAGTGTCTTGGTTTCACTGTTGTATTATTGTGTACTCTATGTATTTATTTCATAGCAACTGGCAAACTTCAGGGAGGATTTAAGATGCTCACGGTTGTCCAACATCTCCCTCCGTAGCTCTATCTGTCAAGGGCAACAAGACTTTTTTCTAAAGGGGCTTTTTGTAACACCTTGTCTGCCTTGCATCCTGACACGGACGGGTGACCGGCCAGCCGGCCTGCCGGCCAGCCAGCCAGCCAACAACAGATTATTTACAATTCCCAATTGGTAAAAGCTGGAGTGTAACCATAACTAATGTGCTTAAGATCTGAATGACTGGGCTTCTTTTCAGACCCACTGAGCAGCCGATGTGTCCCACGTACAAGGCGTGGCAGTGTTTTATGGAGCTCTCCCAGGTGTTTTTGGTTCATTTGCATTCGTAAGACACATGAGCCCCAGTCTCCAGTTAACCTCATTTGAACCGCTGTGTAGTCGATGCTTAACTGCAAAAACCTGGCTTTGATTCCTGCGTGTCTTGCGCTGCTTACGCTCGCAGTCCACTGGGATTGGCTCCTCTGTTCTCGCAGTCAACTGCGATTGGCTCCTCTCTCGTCACAGTGAACTGCGATTGGGCTCCCGTGTTCTCATAATGAACTGGGATTGGCTCATTTGTTCTCACAGTCTACGAGGATTGGCTCCTCTCTTGTCACAGTGAACTGCGATTGGGCTCCCGTGTTCTCATAGTCAACTGGGATTGGCTGCTGCGCTCTATGTCACTGACCAGTAAGAAACGGGTAATTCACAATGTCACCCGACACTAACTGCTCCCACCAGCTGTTCGACTCAATCATCACGGGTCAATTAGTTTGCGTGTGAACGGGTGATCGCCCGGCCAGAGGAGCCTTATGTAAACGGAGCTCCGGCCATTGAAGGTCTGTGCCAAGCATGTGTTTCTCAATCGCTCGGAGGCGGAACTTCCGCCGGGCCACGGCCAGTTGATGCGTGCGATATGGAGATTGAGATTGAGATTGGAGCTGGACGGAGTCCTGACGCTCCTAGACTTCCCAGCGCTTGAAGGCCTCTGGGTGCTGCTGCTCCGCAACACAGCTGAGAATGCAGACGCCGCTCTCAGAAGTAGTTCTTCAGTCTTCAGCGTTCTTCGCTTCCTCCAGCAGCAGAGCATCCTGTCTGCCTCAACAAGTGGATTATGTAAATGAACTGGCTGGCTGCCGGTCTGTCTCTTGTACACAGACTTGGTCTGTCTGTCTGTCTGTCTGTCTGTGGTGCACACTGTATCTCTCGTACATACACATGCACTCACATGTGTATTTACACATACAGGAGGAGCAGGAGTGTGAGTGGTGCACCGACCCAGTCTGTCGGTGGTGGACTGAACGAGAGCTCGGTGATTCAGAGCACAGCAGAGGACGCATCGCTTGACTTGAACCTCCGCCCCCCACAGCTGTCTGCGTTTCTTGCCTCCTCTGCCAGTCAGCTGATGTCTCCGCCCCCCCCCCCCCCCCTCCCCACGCAAACAACTATTCCCAGGGATGACCGCAGATCTTCACACGAGTCACGCAGCCACGCCGGAGGCCCACTAAGCCAACCTTCAATAAGTAAATGGCTTAACTTGCGTCTTAATGACTTCCATGTGAGTGGCGGTGATGAGGCATCAGGATTGGTATTGGAGGAGGTTGAGGGTGGGGGGGGGGGGGTCGGTGGCGGTTGTCACTGTGACTCATCGCTTCAAACGCTCGCGTGTGGTTCAGGTCTGTGTGGCGAGGCGGATGCTTTACTGCCGACTCGGCGGAGTCGATTGTTGTGGGAATCTGTCGGCCATGTCTGCCAATCTGCTCCCCGGCATGGCTGCCGATGGGCTCCCTCCCCAGCATGGCTGCCGATGGGCTCCCTCCCCAGCATGGCTGCCGATGGGCTCCCTCCGCAGCATGGCTGCCGATGGGCTCCCTCCCCAGCATGGCTGCCGATGGGCTCCCTCCGCAGCATGGCTTGCCGATGGGCTCCCTCCCAGCATGGCTGCCGATGGGCTCCCTCCCCAGCATGGCTGCCGATGGGCTCCCTCTCCAGCATGGCTGCCGATGGGCTCCCTCTCCAGCATGGCTGCCGATGGGCTCCCTCTCCAGCATGGCTGCCGATGGGCTCCCTCTCCAGCATGGCTGCCGATGGGCTCCCTCTCCAGCATGGCTGCCGATCTGCTCCCTCCCAAGCATGGCCGCTTCATGCAGACAGAGGCGCAGGCATGCGACAGAATGGGGAACAAACGCTTATGGCACAATACGTAATAAACCCGTTTGATATTGCGGCGGTGGGTTGACATGCGATAAAACAAATGTGGCAGGCGTGCACAAGCACACACGTGCACAAGCACACACGTGCATGTGCGTGTGTGCACGGCACGCACATGAGGGGTTCTTAATAAAAGCCAGCCGGCCATTGTGTTTTAGAGGATAAAATAATAAAACATCAAGGGGAACTTTGGCCTCGATTCTCCAGCGTCAGTGTGATGTGCGGGTCGATAACGTCGCTGCGTGCTCCGCAGCTGATCTGCTGTACGGTTTGTTGAACGTCGGGACCTCCAGACAAGCCTGCGTGTGTGTATGTGTGTGTTTGCGTCTGTGTCTGTGTTTGTGTGTGTTTGTGGTTGCGCGTGCGCGTCAAGACTCACTGTGTACATGTCGGAGGTGTGGTTATTTCCTTGTACACACATGTAGTGCCCCGTCTGTGGTCTTGGCTATTACTGGGAATGTCTTCACCCGGCTATAGGACGAGCCGACAGCAGTAAAGCTGGGTCACATTACTCTGTGATTAGCGCCTGGAAGCCACATCATCGTATGGTTAGCGTTCCGCAGCGCTCAGGACTCTATTCCCACACACAATCTCTCTCTCTCATCTACTTTCTCTTTTCTCATCCTCTTCGCTGCCTTGTTTTGTTTTTTTGCCATTTCCTTTTTGTTTTGGCTTTCTTGCATGAAACGGAGCCAAATGATTCCTATATTGGCAAGCGTCTGATTTAATAAAGTGCAGTTAAGAAAGCTCATAAAGATATAATTGAATTGAATAGGCCATAACGCCGTAGTCAGCCTCGGGGGGGGATGAGGGGAAGCTGGTTGCCATGGCACCGAGATGCACCGTGGGACTGATGGTGACGTCTGGCTGCCTGTCTGGCTGCCTGTCTGTTTTCAAAAGTGTACTTTTTTTAAAACACAATCAAATAAAAGTTGTGTCATAACGGCTCTCTCTGTCTGTGTCTCCCTGTCCATGTCTCTCTGTCTGTGTCTCGCTGTCTGTGTCTCGCTGTCTGTGTCTGTCTCTCTGTGTCTGTCCCTCTGTCTGTGTTTTTCTGTCTGTCCATCTCTCCGTGTCTGTCTGTCTCTCTGTCCGTCTGTGTGTCTGTCTGCAGGTGTTGCGGGGGGCTCAGCTGATAGCGGTAGCCTCGGCGGACGGCGGGGCCACGACGGTAGAAGGCTCCGCCCTCCCCCCGGACATCCAGGTGCAATACGTCCAGCTGGCCCCGGTGGGCGAGCACACCACCACTGTACAGGTACGCACGCACGCACACACATGCACACACATGAAGACACACACACACACACACACACACACACACACACACACGCACACAAGCTTGCAGACGCTGGCATGCACGGCTCATGTGCAAACACACATGCGTCCTCAGACATGGACATGCACGCAAACGCACACACAAACGCACACACATGTAAATAGTTTGCATCGGTCCAGCGTTGCCAGAGCGGTTTAAACGTAACAAAACATTCTGCTTCAGATCCTAATTGTAATGAAAACCAATCACTCTTGACATGCCTTTGCTGTGCAGACTAATTTCAATAAATAGCGGAGCTTGGAGGGACTTCCTGCGGCTCTGTTCCTAGTTCGCTCGTTCAGTTTAATCACCTCCTGGACGGCCAGGTGGGCTTCAGGTGGAGGTGGAGGCTTCCGCGATGTACAGTATGTACCGCTGTAAACGAGAGCGTTCCCATCGGTGTGGATGGCCAAGCGGTTGGTAGGATAGATCACGCTCTCGATCCAAACTGGATCCCACACTCGAACACTTTGGGAGACATGGAGACATGTGTGTTCCTGCACCTGGCGATGCTGTCATCCCATCAGTCATCAGGACGTCGGGGGGAATTAAGTATGACTCATTTGATCAAAAATAGAAAAAGGACACTTGCACTCGCTTAATGTGCTCTCGCACACCCGACGGTAATTTACACTCCTGTCAGAATCAAATGCCGAACATGAAGATATGTGTTCCAATGTGTCTTTCCAGCTGGTGTGATGGGACTTGTATGGGTGCAAAAACGGATCTCTGTAGAGTCCTGCTCGCTGTCTCATAACCTGGACACAAGGATCTGGGAGAGGCCAGTCCCCTCAGTATTCCTCAAGGAAGTCTGTGGAGTGTGTGTGTGTGTGTGTGTGTGTGTGTGTGTGTGTGTGTGTGTGTGTGTGTGTGTGTGTGTGTGTGTGTGTGTGTGTGTGTGTGTGTGTGTGTGTGTGTGTGTGTGTGTGTGTGTGTGTGTGTGTGTGTGTGTGTGTGTGTGTGTGTGTGTGTGGTGGCTGGTTTAAGCAGCCTCACTGGAGCCTGGAACCTGTAGCATGGAGTGTGGAGCCTGGAGTCTGTGGTCCTAAGTGCACCTCTCTGAGACACGTCCAGAGAGCGTTTCTTGGACCCTTAGACCCCCTCCCTGCTCACGGTAGTAGGGCCCCTTGTTGTCTCCGTGTGTTGAGCTGCGTTGCCTCGGTGACGGGTTTCTATACGCTCGGGGGAGCGTTGACAGAGCGGAGATACTTCCTATATTGATTAAACCGTTTGGTCGGGGCCCCGGCCAACCGCACGGCCCATGGAAAAGCTGTTTATTTGGACTTTTATGAGTTTACATGATTGCGGCTTCATGTATTGTAATCCAAGGCCTGCGCTCCGCTCCACAGCAGAGGAATCAAATATTGTTTGTTTCCCCCCCCGACTGATTCCTTCCAGGACTTCGAAAACTACAAAGAGACCAGCCCCACCAAACCCCGCCCCCTCCAACCCACACCCCGCCCCGCCGCCACCACACACACACACACACACACACACACACACACACACACACACACACACACACACACACACACACACACACACACACACAGAGCACGATTGAGTGAATACAGTACGTTTGACGGATATTTGACAGGTTGGCCACTCACATCTGATCAATCACAGAACGACGGCTTTCTATAGGAGTGTGCGCGGAATAGAGCCCTGCAATGGAGCCCGAGGCCCCGGGGGCCCGACAGCCCGAGGGCCGGGCCTCGGGCCAATTATCCCATCATTAGCTCGGATGCGGGCCGGGCTCAGGCTTTTTTTTTTCTCTCTCTCAATTAAATTAAATTTAAATTAAATTCAATCCAATATCCACACCTCACGGTTGCGTAATTGCGCATCCTTGACGCAATATCTGTGATGTCCAAAACAAAAATACGCCCTTGATTATTATTATTCTTGGAATGGCCTGTTTTGGTCAATTTTATTTTAGTCAAGGCTTACTCGGGTAAGACAAGCTGTTTTCTCTGTTAATAATAGCGTAACTGTTTCTCCGCACTTCCGTGTGCTTATTGTTCCAATGGTTTTTATAGGCTACGTTCAATAATAAACACTTATACGCTTTAAGTGTTGAGTTGTTTTTTGTAGCCTATTCACTGGGATATAATTTGTAGTAGCCTATTCAACATTGATCTGATATGTAGCCAATGGATCAACTGTTAATCGCCGCGCAGCTGCTCGTCACTCACTTCAGAAAATAAAAACAATTATTTAACTGCCTACAAAATGCTTCAAACATTTTCCTAAAATAACTTAAAATTGGAATGAAACTAAATATAACCACTTATGCCATTTAAAGTGCTCAAATAAGATCGGAAGTCTATAACTAGACTTGTCGCATCTGGGCAACAAGTCTAGTTTGCGACATTAGTCGCAAATATGGGAGGTTAAAAAAATGTCGGGCTTAATTCGGGCCTGAGAGTTCTAATAATGTGGCGGGCCGGGCCGGGCTGGGGCCTCACTCTCTCGGGCCAGGGCCGGGCTAGGGCCTACTTTCCAGGCCCGCGCAGTCCTCTAGCGCGGAAGGCGTGTGTTGGTCTGGAGGACGCGGCCCACTGTTTAGAGCAGGGGTCTGCAACCGGGGGTTCGCAGCCCCTATGGGTCCGCAGAGGTACTGCAGGCGGTGTGGGGGGCGGAGTCTGCAATGCAATTTATTTTTTGGTAATAGTATAATTTGAAAGCACAGCATTATATCTATATATAATACTAAGGGGTCCCTGCTATGTTTCTTCATCCAGCGAGGGGTCCCTGGGCTGAACAGGGTTGAAGACCCCTGGTTCAGATTTCAACAACGTCTTATGACAAGCTGCTACTACGCTAATCCTGTAGCGGCGGGTCACCCAGAGGTTTCTATGCGTGAGTTTGACTGCAGCGGCGTGATGATGAGGAGGAGGCTGCCGTGTTGAAGACGAGGCATGTGTTGCTGCTAATAGAAGCGCTAGCATCAATAGCGAGCCGGGCTTAGGTCCCGGGGTCGGGGGAGGGTGACGGCTTACGCTTTCCCTCTCGCTGAAGTGCTGAGGAACAAATCTCTCTCATCTGTGTCCACACATATGGTAGCATTTACACATATTCATGAAGAATTTCACCACCATTCGTTTTGTTTTGTTTACTCATTGTGTTCATCGATTTATCTCTAATGCTCGCTGGTACTTGAAGAAGGTTTCCTGGTTTCGGTGCAGGAATAGTGGGCTGCTGGTCAGGGTTAGTGTCGGTTAGATACGCGATGGCCGAGCCCCAGGTGAGGCCCGCCAGGTACCGCGTCCAAGCGCCAAGCGGGACAGCGGTGCCAGGTAAACAAAAGCCACGTCATCCTGCAGCGCTCCCGATGCAGGAAGCCAGCGAGACGCCACGGCGGTAGCACTGCTACGTCCAGAGTACGACGAGGCCCAGGTTCTGCGTTGTCTTCATGTGTGCAGAGGAGGAGCAGTCGGGTCCCTGTAAGATGGACTTGCAGGTCTGTGTAAACTGAACTCGGTCCCTGTAAGCTGGACTTTGTCCCTGTAAACTGGACTTTGTCCCTGTAAACTGCACTTGGTCCCTGTAAGCTGGACTTGCAGGTCCCTGTAAACTGCACTTGGTCCCTGTAAGCTGGACTTGCAGGTCCCTGTACGCTGGACTTGCAGGTCCCTGTACGCTGGACTTGCAGGTCCCTGTACGCTGGACTTGCAGGTCCCTGTACGCTGGACTTGCAGGCCCCTGTACGCTGGACTTGCAGGTCCCCCATCGCGGAGCCAAGGCCCGGTGCGCCGGCAGGGCGTGTTCTGCTCAGACCCAGCTGCTGGACGCAGGGCCGCCGGTCGCCTGACGAGCGCCAGTCTTGACAAGAGTGGGGGATAAAAAAATTACATAAAAAACAACTCGTGCTGCAGGTGTGTTTGAGGGAACCTTTGGCGCGCGGCGCAGGAAGGATTGAGTCAGCAGTGAGTCACCGGGCGAGAACCCCTCCTCATCAGCTCGGCCTCTGTGAGTGAAGCAACGTGTGGTGCTGGTGTTTGCGATCGAGCCAAAAGTGATTGTTCTCTTTGATTGTTCTCAGGCCCGACCTGGAAGTCGCTTGTAATCGCATGTAAACGCACACATGATTGATTATTTTTCTTCTTCTTTTCTTTCTTTCTTTCTCCTTCCCCTTGTTTCTACCCTCTCTTTGTCTCTCTCTTTCTGTATCTCTCCCTCTCTCTGTGTCTCTCTGTCTGTCTCTCTTTCTGTCTCTCCTCTCTCTCTTTCTGTCTCTCTCTCTCTCTGTCTCCCCCTCTCTCCCTCCCTGGTGGTGTCTCATTGTCCTGTGTCCTCTATGTCCTCCAGGCAGCAGAGCTGGCCCAGGGGCTGCAGGAGGACCTGGAGGTCAAGGAGGCTCTCCAGGGGGCCATCCAGGCGGAGAATGGAGAGGTGGTGCAGATCGTCAGCTCGGTCGTTACCTGAGGAGATGGTGGGGGAGGGGAGAGGAGGGGAGGGGGGGTAGGGGGGCGTGACCCCCTTCTAAACCCCCCAGAGACATGTTCCGTACAAGGGAACCCCCCCCCCCCCCCCCCCCGCGCTGGGACCCCACGCCCACCGCCGGTCAACAGGGGCCCGCTACCACGGAACGCCTTTCTTGTTCCATTTTTATACACCCCAAAAGAACGATGGTGATGAACGCATGAAGAACCATATCAGTTGCTGTTTTTGGCCCCTTTAACAACTCCATGAACTGGCCATTTTTGACATTTTCTTGGGCAAACCTGCGGCTCGGAGCAGGAGGGTCGAGGGTGAAGTGGGCCTGGCACCACCCGAGCACCTCCACTCAAAACATCCTCCCACCAGGCGCGCTACACAGAACCACTTCCCCCGCGGTACCGAATCATCCACACATCTCCTCCCTGGTTAAAGTTCACCTCTCATTGGCTCATGCTGATTTTCCACGTTTGGATTCCGGCTAAACCCTCGAGTTCAGCTTCGCGACGAGGCAGTGCGGCACTGTGTTATCAGGCCTCACGCTGCGCTGCGTTTCCAGGCCTCACACTGCATTGTGTTTCCAGGCCTCGCGATGTGTTCCCGGGCTTCACGCTGCACTGGGTTTCCAGGCCTCACGCTGTGCTGTGTTCCCAGGCCTCACGCTGTGCTGTGTTCCCAGGCCTCGCGATGTGATCCCGGGCTTCACGCTGCACTGCGTTTCCAGGCCTCACGCTAAACTGTGGTTCCAGGCCTCACGCTGTGTTCCCGGGCTTCACACTGCGATGCGTTTCCAGGCCTCACGCTACACTGCGTTTCCAGGCCTTGCGTTGCGTTTCCAGGCCTCCTCCTTCCAGGACTCACAAACTATGAGGTTTCCCGGCGTTCCGAGGCGTCTCTTCTGGTTCCAAGGGCTGACTTCCCGGCGTCTCTTCTGGTTCCATGGGCTGACTTCCCGGCGTCTCCTCAGCCTGGTTTCTTTATTAATGCCACACTGCATCGTCTCCCAGTTTGATTTATCTCGTCATAACATGCTAAAAAAAAATTCTGGTTAGTTTATTTTTCTTCCAAGGTAGAATACCACATAGTAGACAGGATACGTGCTGTGATTGGCCAGACTGTGTAACCAATAGCATGGTTAAAAGCCTTTAATTTTCCCCTGTGAAAGATGCATTCTTGTGAATAAAATATGTGGTTCGCTGTAATGTGTTTGTCTTTAATTTGTCTGGTTGGCAAAGAAAGTGCTTCAGATCTCTGGACAACAATCGTTATTTTAATATTTTTCTTGTTTACTGTGGACTTGATCGTTTGCTGTTTCTAACGTTAAATGTAAATGTAATGTGTGGAGGCTGAACTCTGCAGCGATCCCAACGCTCCGCACTCCGTCACTCCGTCCAGGTGCAGCGGGACAAACGCTGGTTTCCTGTGATGTCATGAGTGAACATGCGTGCGATTTGATGTGTGTGCACATGTTGCGCATTAAAGCCCATTACTCTGCTGCGCTTTATCAGCTAGGAGCAACATTATCTGTATTGTAGGATGTTGGTCTTTCCAAGGGGCCTGAGAGAGGATTTAATTTTTTTTGCATTTTTAGGATAAATAAACACGCCCGCGATGATGATGGATATTCTCAAAGGCAGCGAGCAGCGGATAAGTCAGCGACTTGCTCTCGTTTCCCACACGGTGAAGTCATCGTATTCTTTGGATCGGTAGCAAAGACCCATCAACTAATTGTAAGTTTAGGGGGCCGGTGGGGGGAAAGGAGGAACTTAAGAACTTGCTGCTTTGTTAGTTTATTCTCTGGCTGGATCTCTCGGTCTCTTGACTCCGTGACTCTTCGCTTTCTTATCGGACGCCTCAACCTCTCCCACCACCATGCACACACACACACACACACACATCCAACAGGCCTTAAATGGCATGTGAGCTCCACAGATGTGAGGACGTGAGTGCTGGTCGGGTATGTTTAGAAAAATCAACAGGTTGGAATTAGTGTAGAGTCCAATTAGTGTAAATACTTCCTCCTTAATTGTAATGACTAATGACTCCATGACTCCATTAGTTGGAGTTAAAGGCGCTGTAAAATGTATTCATTGGCTAAAATAAGTTAAATCGCTCTATATTCCGACAGCCATCACTGATACAGAGTGTTTGGTCGGTAACGTGGGTCCCCCAGTCCCTCCGCTCTGCGTTAAACGGAAAACGATTGTCTGGTATCCCGTTCCCACTTTAATCCAATCAGGAGAGGGACCTGCACAAAGAGGCGGTCCTCTGTGCGCGGTCATGACCGATTCCCGCCCTTCATCCCAGGAGCGGCTCACAGAAAGCTGCCAGGAAAAAGACGGTGAATACGAGCCTATAGGCAATGCAGGAGTGGACATGTTGTTCAAACCTTGAAAGCGGAGGGTTGCGCTGAAGTCTTGGACGGCCGCCTCCTCCAGGGACCGCTATAACACATCCTGGGAGTAACGGCTCTGCTTTCTGGAGTTGAAAACAGACTGCTTCACTTTTACAACCCTGGGCCCCGTCCGTGAACTGACATGGTCGCCATCGCAACGTCGGAACTCTCCCTTCTGTGACTCCGCCTCCAGGAGAGCGAGAGCGAGACCTCCCAACAGCGCTGGTGCATTATGGGAGGTCTGGGAGAAAATAACTCAATTAGGCTTCGCTCCCTCGCCTTTCTGGACCGGGCAGTGACATCACAGATGTGCTGGCGTCCACAGCGGGACACACTGAACACCTGGGATGACCTCTGTCCTGTCCTATAGGAACCACTTCAACTCTTGGGTCACCAAGCAACTGTTCATGTGTTGGAGGTATTGATGATGGATGCCTCTGAAGGAATCCATCACTGTGGGAGTCGCCCGTTTGGGAGTATTAGGGAGATAGATCTTTTTGGACCAGATCTGTCAACAACCTTCCCAGAGTGAAGTCTCCCTTGGACCATGAATTAGAACGGGGCTCCGTCTTTGGCACAGACATCGACACATGTTATATGTTTATAATGTCTTCCAATTTTCCCGTCTTGGCTCTCTCTCGTCACGCTTTGTACCGTATATGATGCACATGTAGACCCGTGGGAGCGCGGCCGCTGGGAAGATCTGCTCCAGCTACGTGGCGGCGGCGGCGACGACGGCGACAACGGCGACTGAACTGACGCAGTCGGGTCAGGTCAGAGAGAGAATAAACAGGTCGTTAAACAAGGAGAGTTACCGGTGCACTGCGGCCACTTGCTCGCGAGCCACAACTCTCAGACGTGATTTAACGAGGCTGCTCAAGAAAGGAAGCACAGCTATTAAAAGTTCTTCTTCTTCTTCTTCTTCTTCTTCTTCTTCTTCTGGGTCGCTTGTCTTCAATATTGTACTTTATACGCGTCTCACTGCATTCATACGTCACAATAATTCTCTTAATGTCATTTTGAGGCCAATAGCAATAAAACAAGCTAGGTCTGTTATTATTTTTTAAAACACAAATTGACTGTCATAGCAGGATGTTGGGAGAGGGATTACTGCAGTAGGAGTCGTGTTAGCTTGGATGTGCTCGCAGGATTTCCTTAATCCGGCGAAAGAATAATGAGGAAAAAAGACCAAAAGTAAATAAAAACATTTGGATCCTCACGTCAAGCGAAGCCCAACCGACGTAAGCGTCTGTTGTCTTTAGTGTCCGGGGTCCAAAGCGTGACCTTTGCTCGCGGCGCCCGCCTGAGGACATCAGCCTGGCCCAGTGTGTCGTCCGGCTGGCTGCTCACCATCTCCTCTCATCACCCGCTGGTGGCACCCCGCTGTCACTCATTCATTCATCAGCTCATTCACTCATTCATTCATCAGCTCATTCACTCATTCATTCTATCATCTCCATCAAATATGTTTTACTTGGTCAGCCTTATCAGAAGCAGAATCAGAAACAGCTTTACTGCCTTAGTTTTTGCAAACAAGGAATGTGCTTTTGTGGAATTGGTGCCTAGCAGTGAACATTGAACATTAAACAGAGTAGAAATTATAAAGAAAATTAGATATTTATACAAATATATAAATAATAAGCAATCAAAAGGGTGCAATTTATGAAAAGATGTGCGTTAATGTAATGCAATAGTAGATTCATTGATGCCTTCTTCAACCACAAGGGGAATAATTGCCCGCAAGGATAATTGACTCCACTCTAGATGACTCCACTGGTGTGATTGGGTGTCCCAGTGACCCAGTGGGAACTATTACACAGACTAGTTAATGCTGATTGCTCTGATTGCTCACTCTCCCCTACGAATCAGGCGTTTTGTGGAGGAACCTTTAAGTCCCAGTAGTGCAGCGCAGACCTGCTTCAGCTCCAAAAAGAAGAAGTGACAGTAAACTCCTAATGTGCTAAATTCGGCAGCCAGAGAGGAGAGGTGCTTCTGGGCGGCACTGGACACGCAAGACTCCCAGTAAGCAAACAAACACACACACACACACACACAACAAACAAACAAACAAACATGCATGCATGCATGGGAGGATCTGCTGGAGGTTTGGGGCTCTTGCAGCAGCAGCAGCAACAGGAGGGAGGGGTGCCTGAGCATGCAGGCTGTTTGGTGTCCATGCAACACAACAACACGACTCTCTCTCTCTGTCTCTCTGTCTCTCTGTCCTCCTCTGAGCAGCATTTGGCTCTAGCGTTGAGGTAAGTGCCTTTTATTTCATAGCTCTTGTTCTGCTACGAATGCCAACTCTCTGTCGTTTGGAGAGCTTGACGCTGTATGGATGCTGTGCGCTGGTTTTAGTGCGTTTATATTATTACAACAACAACAACAACAACAACATGAGCCCGTGTGTCCGGTGTGTGCGGCTCTGCAGACGGTCTGTAGTGTCTACTAGTGTCGAGCTGGGCAGCGTGAAGCAGACGCGCACTTTACGCACGGCTTTTACGCACAAGATTACGCGCGGCGCCGTAATCGACCTGTGGATGTGAATGAGGTGTATGGATGCAGATGTATACGTTTAGCATTGGCACTTTGGCACTTCGTATTGGACACAGTGGTGACCCTAGACCCTGGGGTTGACCCTAGACCCTGAGGGTGACCCTAGACCCTGAGGGTGACCCTAGACACTGGGGTGACCCTAGACCCTGAGGGGGACCCTAGACCCTGAGGTTGACCCTAGATCCTGGGGGAGACCCTAGACCCTGAGGGTGACCCTAGACCCTGAGGGTGACCCTAGACCCTGGGGTGACCCTAGACCCTGGGGGTGACCCTAGACCCGGGGGTGACCCTAGACCCTGAGGGGGACCCTAGACCCTGAGGGGACCCTAGACCCTGAGGGTGACCCTAGACCCTGGGGGTGACCCTAGACCCTGAGGGTGACCCTAGACCCTGGGGGTGACCCTAGACCCCGGGGGTGACCCTAGACCCTGAGGGGGACCCTAGACCCTGAGGGTGACCCTAGACCCTGGGGGTGACCCTAGACCCTGAGGGTGACCCTAGACCCTGGGGTGACCCTAGACCCCGGGGTGATCCTAGACCCCGGGGGTGACCCTAGACCCTGAGGGTGACCCTAGACCCTGAGGGTGACCCTAGACCCCGAGGGGACCCCGGGCGAAGCAGCCCACCAAGCCTGACCCCTCAAAACATGAGTTTGGTTAATTGTTAATTGCTTGATCACATGTCATCATCATTTACATGAGCGAGAAGGGGACCCACTTAGGGGGGTCTGGTGCACCGTGTGGTGCCTTCATGGGACCTTTTTTAAGGGGGTTTATAGTTGTATATTCGGGGCCCCTTTTTGCCACATTTTGTTTGGGGGCCCCGAACATGTGTCTGGCTTGCCTCTCCTGATGGTGCAACACACAAACAAAAGATGTTGCCGTTTGTTTTAACCACAGCGCACGCTACTGTATATCCCCACATGTATGAATCACTCAGTTGGGACGTACTCGTCGTGCAAATGACTTTCAGCGTGTAATTAAATGTGATAAATGTTGAATGGAATGACAGCCCGTCTCCACCTATCTTGCAGATGGTTTCCCAGCTGTCAACATACACAACATGGTCGTCTTTATGCCTTTATGCTCCTCGTAGTAAGTCCCTTCCATAATTAGCCGTCGCGCACACTATCCCATATTTCTAGTCTCTCGCAAAATGCATCTGATTGTTTCATTGTTCATTCATTGTTCCATCGTGCTCTCTCTCTCCGGTCCCGCCCCTCCGTCCTCCTGCCTCCTCCGCCTTTTATTGGTTTGTTGTCATAACTTGTAGTCACGGTAAAATTCATCCTATTGTTCTCTTTTTCTTGTTAACTTGTTGCTTGTGCTGTCAGCTGCCCCTGCGCTCTCCTGGGGCTCCAAGCTGCTCCAGAAATAAAGCTTCGGAGAGTATTAGCAGGTGTGCTTCAGCTGACACATCATAATAATCCTAATAATAGCAGTAATAATAATAATAATAATATCAACCCGAATCATATTGATAAGTGGTGCACATGAACATAAACATGTGAGGCCAATGCGGTCGAACCTGCAGACCGACTCGGTGCGAAGGAATGTTTGATATCCCCGGATGTCAACACAAGACGCTGCAGCCGAATCTGCTCGGAGTTCCGCTGAGCGATATTACAGAACGACGCTTTGTTCTCCCGGAAAAAATATGTACTGGGAGAGGTCGCCGGTCGCCACGGCGGCCCGGGACCCCGCGTACACGGGAGAGCGACTTTGTTAGCGAGGCCGGGACAACTGACACGTGATGACTGACCACTTGACTTTTTTTTCATCAACCGCGAACAAAAAGTGCTTTGAGAGAAGTCTGTTGCTGGTTTACCAACTCCTATCTTGTGTTATGGTTCCGCGTGTTGTGGCTGGACCGCGGCCCGGTGGGGGGTTAGCGTTAGACCCTGCCCAGACCCTGCCCACAGCCAAGAGGTCCATATCTCAGTTATGCTTCACTGAGTTCCATCGGTACCAGCGGGGTCAGCCCAGGAAAACACACCACGGCGGGGAGATCCTCAGAGCTGTTAAAGGCCGGTGTCTGACACCGCATACCCCGGCTCTGGGTCGGTGTACACACACACACACACACACACACACACGCTGACCCATCAACGTGTGTGTGTGTGTGTGTGTGTGTGTGTGTGTGTGTGTGTGCCGGGGAGTGGAGTGGGTGTGGCGCATGCCGGTACACAAAGACCACATAGATGAGTGTGTGTGCGTACGCGTGTGTGTGTATGTGCGTGTGCATGTGTGTGTGTGTGTGTGTGTGTGTGTGTGTGTAGAGTGTACATGTTTGAACTCTTACATGACTGGTCCTCTGTCTGTCTGGGTTCTGGCAGTGTGATGATGGAACCGCTGGGTCTGGTTCTGACCTGCCTCTACTGAGCTGAGGGATCCGCTCTCTTGAACCACGACTGCTTCCAGAGAGTCCCGTCAGAGAGCGTGTCCGCACGTCATGCAGGTGTGGAGCATGCAGGTGGAGGGGGCGTGTCCTCAGTACGACGTGCGTTTGTGTGTTTCCCAATGTTGGGGTCGTGACCGCGGAGTCACGGGAGTTCAGCTGATTCAGAAGCTGTGGATGTTTGTTTGATGGAATGACGCATGCAGGGGAGAAAAGAAACACTGAGAAGAGTCAGAAGAATCCCCGTCTCCTTCACGGACGACCTCCATCACCACTGACCTCCATGTTGGTATTCACAGAGCGAGTCCCGCCAGCGCAGAACGGTGTTGCTAGGGTTACATGATGTGAGGCGGTGTTGCTAGGGTTACATGATGTGTTGCTAGGGTTACATGATGTGTTGCTAGGGTTACATGATGTGTTGCTAGGGTTACGTGATGTGAGGCGGTGTTGCTAGGGTTACATGATGTGTTGCTAGGGTTACATGATGTGTTGCTAGGGTTACGTGATGTGAGGCGGTGTTGCTAGGGTTACATGATGTGTTGCTAGGGTTACATGATGTGTTGCTAGGGTTTCATGATGTGTTGCTAGGGTTTCATGATGTTGTTGCTAGGGTTACATGATGTGTTGCTAGGGTTACATGATGTGTGGAGGTGTTGCTAGGGTTACATGATGTGTTGCTAGGGTTACATGATGTTTGGGGAAGTAGATCCACATTGGGGTCGCAAGAATCCGACCTAAAAACGGGGGTCCCGGGCCCAAAAAGGTTTTGAAAGCGTTCCAACAGGACTGAGGAGATTCCGGGGGCTTCAGGCTGATTTACAACAAGTACACGCTGTGAGGTGCGTGCTGGAAGGAGAGCTTTTAAGACGTGTGGCCGACTTAACACTGCGGACTGCGATGGTCTTTAAACGGAGAGACCATCGCAGAGCTGTGTTTACTGGTTGCATCTCCTCCGGGGACAACGCCGTGAGGACACGGAGGAGTCAGAGCCCGCGGTCCGTTCTGTCCAGGGGGGGCCGCTGGCAGTCGGTCTCAAGTTAAAGTCAGGCGCCAGATGAGGACAGACAGGCATGTGGCGAACGTACCTGCTGTGCAACAAAGTGATTTTCTCTTTGGTTTTTATTTCATGGTATTCACAGTCAGAGACAACAGATCTTTTATGGTTAAAAACAACAAAAGCGACGGAGGTCCACGCGTGTCAATTGTGAACCGCAGGTTAAACTTTGCGCGTTTCTGCTCTTTATTGTTCTTTATCTTCGTTTCTTTTGTGTGAAAGCAGAGTCGACAGCCGAGCGGCGGGGGAGTGACGGCATTGAGGTCATGAGAAGCCAATTTCCCAAGGAACTTGAATGCCTGCGTTTTTATTTCTCTGGCACGCGTGATAAAATCCGATGAAACCCGGCGAGAGATCTGATCTGGGGTCCGCGCGGCGTGGCCAAATGTGGGTACGGCATTTATACGGCCAAAGACCCTCCCCCTTCTCTATCTCCCCGGCGTTGTGAACGTGTCCGATGTTTCCCGGCTGGATTTTATTTATTTATTTTAACATCTTGACTGGCAACGTTCGCACCACCTGCAGCAGTGCATGATATACGATAAAACTTTATTGATCCCAGGCGGGACGTTCGGGGCCCTGGCAAGCCGTGGTCGTGTGAACCTTGTGTCAGCTTGTGTTAGCTTGTGTTAGCTTGTGTTAGCTCGTGTTAGCTCGTGTTAGCTGTTGCGGGTTTCCTGAACGGCTCGATCGATGTGGTGCTGGTCAGCGTTTGAAGTTCTCCATCTCCAGGAGGTGGAGGTGGAGGAGGCAAGAATTTCCTTCGGGATTCATAAAGTTCTTATCTTATCTTCTCTTATCTCTCTCCTCCTCCTCTCTCCTCCTCCTCCTCCACCCATGCGGTGCCCAAACGTTCCTCCGCTCCTCCGCTCCTCCGCTCCTCCTCTGCCTCCACGGCTGCACGGCCCTCCCAGGGAGCGGGTGGCAAACCCGGCGTGGGAGGAAAGTGGAACCAGATCCTCGTTAAATCTCCCAGCTAAATAATTCACTCGCGGCGCGTTAACAGGAGAGCTGCGGGGGGGGGGGCGACACGATGCTCTGGCCCCGCCCCCCCGCCCCACGGCCCCGGTCCGCCCAGATGAGAGCCCAGATGTGCAGACGCCGTTGTGCCACAACTGTACTGTGATGCAACCGTTTGGAGCTGGGGTGGGGAGCTGAGGTACTGAGGACTACCGAGAGAGAGCACTTTAGTTTGAGTTTACACTCCAGATATATACAGTATATATATATATATATATATATATATATATATATACTGTATATATATATATATATATATATATATATATATATATATATACTGGAGTCCATTACTCTATTATAACATGGATGGACACAATTACCTCCGCAATCAGGGGAGAACAGAACAGGGCTTTATGTGAGCTGGACGGTCCGCTGGGAGGAGGTGGGGAGGAGGTGGGGGAGGGAGTGGGAGGAGGTGGAGGGAGGGTGGAGGAGGTGGAGGGGGAGAGTGGAGGTGTCAGGGGAGGGGGGAGGGATGGGGGAGGGAGGGGGAAGGAACTTAACCTTGCAGAGCCAGAGAAGCCCTCAGGAAACGCCCTCGCATTGTCACCGCTCTGTCCTGTCGTGTGTGTCTTTGTGTGTGTGTGTGTGTGTGTGTGTGTGTGTGTGTGTGTGTGTGTGTGTGTGTGTGTGTGTGTGTGTGTGTGTGTGTGTTGCGTGTCTGCTGTGTGTCTGGTGTGCGTGCGTGGGTGGTCGTGTCTGTGTGTGTGTGTGTGCGTGCTGTGCTTGTGTCGGGTGTGTGTGAGTGTGTGTGGCATAGTGCTACTTGATCAGGGTCCCACACACAGCAGATTAGAACCAATCAGAGCAGTAGATTGCGGAGCAAGAATCTTTCGTTCGACCAACTGGTGTTTGTTAATGTTGCACACATCCTGTGTGGTGTGTGGGTGTGTAGTTTGTGTGTGTTGTTGTGTGGTGTGTGTGTGGTTGTGTGTTGTGTGTGTGGTGTTGTGTGTGTGGTGTGTGTGTATAACTTTTAGTTTTTGACGGACAACCACACCATCTGTTTAGTTCTGCAGGCGCTCCATTTATCATCTCTCCTCTCTCTCCCTCTCGCTCTTCTCCCTCTCTCTCCCCGTTGTCTCTGTCTCTGTCTCTGTCTCTCTGTCTTATTCCGCCCTCTCTCTCTCTCTCCCTCTCTCTTTAGCAGTCCTTCCCTAAAGACATTAACGTTCACATTCTCGTTGTGTGTGCCGAGGTTCTTGTTTATCTTTGACGAAAATTAACAGAGCCGGTGGCATTCCGCTTCTTGAACAGCCATTAGAATTCTTCCTGCAACATTCCACCAACATGTTCTGGCACGAATGTGCCGTGCATATCGAGTGTGAACGATAGCGCAGCATCACGTCCAGCTCACTACACATTTATCCTTTTAAGCCGCCTCGAGAATCTCGATGTGTCGTACGTTGCAAGATCCATGAGCACAATGACTACATTCAATCAATAGATATCAGTATGGTGTCTGACAAGACACCACTACCCTCCTCTCCTCAGCTAAGTGTGAGGTGTCCTGAACAAGACACCACCTACACCCTACTGCTCTCCTAGCTAAGTGTGGAGGTGTCCCTGACAGAACCAAACTACCTGCTCCGCTACTAAGTGTGGAGGTCGTCCCGATCAAGACAGACCACCTAACCCTACCTGCTCCCCTAGCAAGTGTGGAGGTGTCCTGAGCAAGACACCACTAAACCCTACCGCTCCTCCTAGCTCAAGTGTGGAAGGCTGTCCCTGAGCAAGACCAACCACCTAACCACCTGCTCCTCTAGCTAAGTGTGAGTTCCTGAGCAAGACATACCATAACCATACCTGCTCCTCCTACAAGTTGGATGTCCCTCGACAAGACACCTACCTAACCACACTCTCCTCCTAGCTTAAGTGTGGTAGTGTCCCTGAGCTGAGAATACACCTTAACCACCTGCTCCTCCTAGCTAACGTGTGGAGGTGTCCCTAGCAAGACACCACTAACCACCTACGCTCCCTCCTACTAATTGTGGAGGTTCTTCTTCCTATCACACCTAGGAGAACAAAACGGAATCTTAATTTACCGTTGTCTACGTTGGATTAACGACCATCTCCTCCCGATGGTCGGATCTTCATGCGTTACACATCAACTTGCGTCGATCGTCAATATTCACCGGCATCAATAGCTCAATCCACAGCGCCCCCCCGTCCTCTCCCGGCGTGCTCCCAGAAAGAACCGTTAACCCGTGCCGTAATACTCGGTACCCGTCCACGTGGCACGTGGCGTCTCCAGTCTCGGTGACATCGTTGCGGGGACCGGACGGAGTATGGCTGTGGGGCCCCTCAGTTCTCTCGTTTCTGCGTTGAGGACTGGAGAGAAATGCAGTCTCGAACGAGACGCTGGCTTCCGGAAACCGTCTGGTGCTCTGTGCTCTCAAGAGACATTCTTGCTTATTAAGAAACCGCGATGCAACCATAAGAAAACACGACCAAACATCGGATGCCTGGGAATGTTGCTGTGGCGTGCGTTTGTGTTTGTGCTTTTTGTTGTGTGTGGTGTGTCGTTGTGTTGGTTGTTGTGTGTTGTGTGTCTGTCTCACAACATCTCTGCCCCCTGTTGAAGTCCTATATACCATATAATTCGATGAACAGGAACTTGGCCTGAGTGGACACGCAGCGGCGCAACCCGCGGCATCGTTGTGTGTTTTGATCCACGAACAATCGTTAACACGAGCGCTCCTTCAAGGCGGGGCCGCCTCCGCCGCCTCCCGCCGTCATCGATGATGACCCCCTGACCGTCGCGTCCGCGGAACAGCGTTGTTGGTGCGCGTGCGTTTGGATGAATAACCAGTTTAGGTTTATAGTTTGAAGTCGGTCGTGGCGTGGTGGTGGTGCGGTGGTGGTGTAACATGGTGGAGGGCCCTACGACATGGAAAGACGCCATCACTCACGGGATCAGTTCCCACGTAGTCGTCGAGGGTGTAAAGGTTGGACAGATGTTTGTCTGGAGGCCGCACATCTGTCAGTGAGTAACATCACAGAGTGGGATCAGGGCACGATTATAAAGCAAAGATAGATAAGATATAACTTATCTTGAACACTGAAGGAATTCCTTTGTGCCAACGGACATTCATCTGCATAGCAAATTCAGTACAATAAATAACAACAAGAGAAATTACAAAGGCGATGCTTCGATTCTACTGGTCCAGTCTAGCCAGTTCCCCAGACCTCTCCA
>PIJE02000707.1:231347-241068 GCA_002895965.2 Coryphaenoides rupestris | reverse complement strand
TGGAACAGATCCCTATGATGACATACTTAAATGACATATCGTACAGATACACAATCACACACACACACACACACACACACACACACACACACACACACAGGCGCACATAAACAGTGGGGACACACATCACAAATACACATTGCTCAGAGACACACATATTGAACACACATGCACACACACGCACAAACACCACACTGTGTACAAAGATACCGCACGCAAACACACACTGTGTGCACAGACACACACACACACACACACACACACGGCTCAAACAGACAGACAGACACACACACACACACACACACACACACACACAGTGCACACACACAACACACCACACACATGCACCACAGCTACACACACACACACACACACACACACACACACACACACTCTACCCAATTGATTTTAGTGCGTTGAATTCCGAGCCGACAGACCACCTATTAATGATTAGCAGCAAGCCGAGCTCCGCTTAATATAAATATTACCCCTCCGACCAACGGGGAACGCATCTCATACGGTGATTTCCCCACATGTCTATCGATTTAATGTTTGTGGTGATTGAATGAGTTTGACATAACGCAACAACATTGTTGTACGCAGAATTAGGTGTTTTTCCTGTCATTCTATTCCCTTTACAGGACCACTAACGAGCCTACCTAACTACTACTGTCTATCGAATAGGAAAACACACACACACACACACACACACACACACACACGCGCACGCACGCGCACGCACGCACACATGACCCAACTTTACTTTGCGCTCTCCCATGCTCCCACGTCTCTTTAGTGTGCTAACGTGCTAACGTGCTAACTGCTCTTTATTCCCACCAGATTGAGTCCCCGTGTTAATCAACATGTTAGAGCGTGTTAGCGTGCTATGAGCAGCAGCCCTGTGTGTGTGTGTGTGTGTGTGTGTGTGTGTGTGTGTGTGTGTGTGTGTGTGTGTGTGTGTGTGTGTGTGTCTGTGTGTGTGTGTGTGTGTCATCTACATACATGTAAAAGCGCTGTGCGGTCTAAACATATCATATAAGTGTATTCTCCACAGAGCAGAGTTACAAAAAAGGGGGGAGAAAGGAGAGAACAAAGAGGGAGAGTTTACGCATTTAGCCAGAGTTGGTTAATAATTAATGTGTCGAGGTTGGCAAGATTTGACTAGCCGACTCTCTCCTAAATTCTCCCTTCTTCCTTTTTTCCCTCTGGCTGTCCTCGCCCCCTGTTCTCTCTCTTCTCCCTCTCTCTCTTTCTCTCTCTCTCTCTCTCTCTCTCCCCTCTCCCTCTCTCCCCTGTATATTTCCTGCCCAGCAGCCTAAAGATGGAGCTGTGGTGTTTAAGGACAGCGAAACGCTCGCCGGAACGCTCGATGGAACCTGTTGTTCGTCTGGCCGCAGAAAAACAACCTGCAGCCTCCATATACAGCGTTCCTCCTGACCGGCACGCCGACACACACACAACCGTCCCCAAAAGTGATCTTTATGATATAATGAAGTGAAAAAAGACGTAATATATATTTAATGTGTCTCACGCGCCACTTTATGCAAACTGTTATGGTTGAGCCAAAAGCCTGGGACATACACACACATGATGTAGTACAGTGGGGTACAGTGTATGTATGTACGTCAACTACGGAATTCAAGAGAAGGTTCTAGAGAGGGTTTGTTTAAAGCACGGTTTGATTTGCACGTTACAGCAGCTAGCGCAGCAGCAGACCCGCCATGGTCGTGTAAACGTAGCGGTTTCACCTGCCGGATGGTTACCTTGGTAACTCCAAAAAGGAACATAATTCTGGGACGTTGGTTGGTCGGTCATTTCAATTTCCACAGGGCTCAAAATTGTCCGGTGTTCCACAGATTTCAGATGAACATTACTATTATATTATTTATGAGTAGTATTTCACAAAGTAGTTAGTTAGTCATTTAGTCAGTTAGTCAAGGCAATTATTTCCAGTAGTTTTCACATTTTCCCATCTTGGATCAAGTATTATCTAACCTTCACATTAGATAAATATGAAGATAAGTATGTGTGTATCTCTCTTGAATATTATACTTCAAACTGAATATCATACTTATCTAGATCATTATTGGTACGAAAGCACAGTACTTGCCCAGAGCGAGACTTGTCCTTGACACTTGATTAGACACAATAACAAATAGACCAGAGCAAGCGAACGTGAAGAAAAAAGCAATATTTCTCTGTAGGACACTTTTCATAACACTGTCAAACACTTATAACAATCTGAGCCTGTCCGTGGCAAATACAAGCCCTTTTAGAGGACATTTTTCACTTAATACTGGAAACACTTTCAAACATTGTTGTCCTGGTCAGTCAGTTAGACCCAAAAGGATTGGGGGTTGAGGTTGAGAAATCCTGAAGTTACCCTTTAACATTGAAACTCACCCAATCATTGTTCAGGTTTTATGTCCGAACCCTGTGCACTGACATAGACGGATGACATCGAAGCATCGAAGGAGTCTCTGTGTGTGTGTGTGTGTGGATGAATTTAGATTTGAACCGTTCATCCGATGGACTGCTCACAATTGGCAGGTTTATTGCTGAGTGAGGAGCCCACGGAAGTGCGGTGTTGAGTGCGACGTTGTTTGGATGAGCAGTTCCCGAGAAAGCTTCAAGCCATCGGCCCGTTTTTCCAAACAGGCACGGAACGGGCACCGCGCTGGCTGGTGTGTTGCCATACCGGAGGCCATACAAGTCGGTCTGTTTCAAACGGGCACGTGACTAGCGGTACACATATACAACTAGCCATAGATTTGCATATCGTTGTCAGACTTTGCGTTAGTCCAATACTACACTTCCTGTCACCAAAGAGGCACATGGTTACGCTTTGCAACTGGTGCCACAGAGGAGGAGAGAAGAGAGAGAGGGGAGAGAGAGAGAGACGAGAGATGAGAAGAGAAAGAAGGAGAAAGATAGAAAGAGGAGAGAGAGGAGGAGAGAGGAGAAGAGATGACGAGAGAGAGAAAGAGAAATAGAGAGAGAGGGAGGAGACAGAGAGAGAGAGAGGAGAGAGAGAAGAGGGAGGAGGGAGAGAGAGAGAAAGAGAGAGAGAGAGAGAGAGAGAGAGAGAGAAAGAGAGAGAGAGAAAGAGAGAGAGAGAGAGAGAGAGAGAGAGAGAGAGAGAGAGAGAGATAGGGCTGGCGGGGGTTTGGGGGAGACACAGAAGTACCAGAATAACCACGGGACGCTAGCTTTAGCCCCCGGCAACAATTACAACTGCCAACGCCGGGACAACAGCTACCAACGTCTCCTTCTCCTCCCTCCTCCTCCCTCTCCCTCCCTCCCTCCTCCCTCTCCACCTCCCTCCACCCGGGACGTATCAAATATCAGCAGACACCAGGAGACCAGAGGGGGCTCAGGGTGACGGACAAATGATCTACTATGGGAAGAGAAGAAAAAATATATCACAGACGCAGGATTCAGATTTAGACGGAGCTGAGGTTGAAAATAGAGAAGAGGAGAGAGGAGTTAGCAAGAGGCGTACGAATACGGGAAGACAAAAAGATGGAAACAGGAACGGTTGTGGGGAGGAGGGAGGGAGGATGGAGGACGGGAGGATGGAGGATGGAGGACGTGGGGGGGGGGGGGGTTCATCTGCGCGTAATTGGCAGTCTTTTGTGGGGGGTGGGGGAAGGTGGAGGGGGGGCGGTTTAATAGGCTGGTGACTAAACCACTGGAGTGCAAACAGGCGAGGCCGAGCTGGAGCCCTGCGGCCAGACCGCCGCACCCCCCCTCGCCCCCCCCCCCCCCGTCTCCACGGACAACTGGCTTGCTGGCTGTCTGTCTGCCTGCCCGTCCGCCCGTCTGTCTATCTGTATGGCTAACTGTCTGTCTGTATGTCTGTGTATCTGTCTGTGTGTGGTGTGTGTGTGTGTGTCTGTCCGTCTGTCTGTCTGTCTGTCTGTCTGTCTGTCTGTCTGTCTGTCTGTCTGTGTGTCTGTCTGTGTGTCTGTCTGTATGGCTGTCTGTCTGTCTGCATGCATGGCTAACAGACAAGTCAACTGGCTGACTGTTCAGCTGACTGGCTACCTCACTGTCCTCACTATTGGCTCGCTAGCTGGCTAGCTCGAGGACTATCTGTCTGCCTTCCTGCCTGGCTCAATGTTTTGCTGGCTGGCAGATTGACTGCCTCACTATCTATCTGACTTCCTGGTTGGTTGTTTGGTTGGATCAATGGCTGCTTGTTTGCCTCAATGTCTGACTACCTGTCTAGCTGTTTGTGTAGCTGACTAACTGTCTGTGTGACTACCCGTCTTGCTGTTTGTGTAGCTGACTATCTACCTGCCTGTCTGGCTATTTGGGTGACTATCTATCTATCTGTCTGGCTGTCTGCGTGACTGTCTATCTATCTGGCTGTCTGGCTGTCTGCATGACTGTCTATCTATCTATCTGTCTGGCTGTTCGGGTGGCTGACTATCTGTCTGTGTGACTACCTGTCTGGCTGTTTGGGTGACTGTCTATCTATCGTCTTGTCTGGCTGTTTGGCTGGCTGACTTTCTGTCTGTGTGACTACCTGTCTGGGTGACAGTATCTATATATCTATCTATCTATCTGTCTGTCTGGCTGTTTGGCGGGCTGACTATCTGTCTGTGTGTGTGTCTGCCTGTCCGGCTGCTTGTGTGTCTGTGTGTCTGGCTGGCTGGCTGGCTGGCTGCCTGCCCCCCGGTCTGGCTGCATACCTCAGTGTGTTCAGACTGCGCTCTAAATCACGGCGTTGGCTCCTGTCCACCACTGGCATGCTAACAATGCAGGTATTGATAAGAAGGAAAATATACAAATGTAGGATAAGTACGCGACAGGAGAGATAGCGCTTTGTCAATGTTTCTCTTCTGTCGAGGGACGGAGGATTCGGATTAAATTAAGTTTGTTAGATTTGAACGAGTGTTTGTCTGGGGTTAATGGTAAAAACAAGAATATTCTGCTGATTATTATCATTTTTTCTTACTTTGTATGACACAATAATAATGTGCTTCCCCAAACTAATTAGCTTGATTCCCAAAGTGCTTAAACCACTTTTAAACAGCCCTAATAATAATAACAATAATAATAATAATACATAAATTAAAAAAGATTTAAACCCACACTTTAGATTAAATGACTCCGAACTACTTTTTTTTATCACCGTCACCATGACAACCAACGCTACCCCGTGACCGCTCCGTGTCTAACCGACGCGCTTCAACCGATTTCCTTTATTACCATTCCTCCCCGGCTGGAGAGTTAAAGGATAACTTTGCCGGGGTTTTTTTTTCAACTTTATCTATCGCATTAGAGATATGGTGTGAAAAGCGCCTGCGGTTGTTTTGCAGCCGACGCTCTCTGTGTCGTGTGCAGATGCTAAATCGTCAACCGGTGGGCAAAAGTGGCGGGAAGATCTGGGTGCACGCGGGCAACATGGAGGACGAAAGGTAAACAGTAGTCATATACATAATGGTAAATGGATTGCATTTATATAGTGCTTTTATCCAAAGCGCTTTACAGTATTGCCTCACATGAAGGGTGGAGGGTGGGAGGTGAGGACACAGTGAAGGGTGGAGGGTGGGAGGTGAGGACACAGTGAAGGGTGGAGGGTGGGAGGTGAGGACACAGTGAAGGGTGGAGGGTGGGAGGTGAGGACACAGTGAAGGGTGGAGGGTGGGAGCTGAGGACACAGTGAATGGTGGAGGGTGGGAGGTGAGGACACAGTGAAGGGTGGAGGTGGGACCATAGAACACAGTGATGGGTGGAGGACACAGTGGCGGGTGGTGGTGGGAGGACACAGTGAAGGGTGGAGGTGGGAGGGCAGGATGCAGTACTGGGGTGACTGGGGCAGGGGGGCGTGGCGGCGGTGTGACTGCGTCAAAGCTGTGATT
Source organism: Coryphaenoides rupestris (assembly GCA_002895965.2). Taxonomy (NCBI): domain Eukaryota; kingdom Metazoa; phylum Chordata; class Actinopteri; order Gadiformes; family Macrouridae; genus Coryphaenoides; species Coryphaenoides rupestris. Next base: position 235,198 of record PIJE02000707.1, on the reverse strand, counting down.
AGCGTGCGTGCGTGTGCACGGTCCAAGCTAGCTCGCCGCTCTTGATTGGCAGAGTGGAGGAGAGACTCCTGACTTACCTCCACCCGGCGCTAATGAGACGCGCTGACCTCCTCTATCCAGCAAGGTCGCCACACACACACCTTACTGTAATTGCACTCTCTCTAATGGTGCCGGTCACACACACGCACACACACACACACACATACTCCAGACCACCCCGGTAATGACAATTACCATAATGTCACGGGGATCCACCGTGGGGGTGGGGTGGAAGTGGATGTCGGATGGGTGTGGGGAGGGTGGGGGTGGTGTTTCAGATCGTCTGACAGGTGGAGAGGGAGGGCTGCCAGACTCTAGATATCAGCGTCGCTAAATCCGATTTGACTCACGCGGAGTTTCACTCAGGAATGTCGACGCTACACGGATAACACACACAGTGACTGAAAGGATGTGATTGCAGGGTGTGATCGTCGGTTAGGTTAGTGGGTTAGTGGTTAGTTAACAAGACCCGGGACCCCCCAATGATCCCCACCGATTCCCACCCCTATGGACACTATACTACACGTTATATTAACGTTTAACCCCACTGACTCGCACCTCCCATGGACACTACTGCGTTACATTAACAGACGTATTTTTCTTTAAATTGCACCTTTTTATTAAAAATGTTTGCATTGTTTTGAATTTGTATATTATGAGGCTACTCTCTGTTTAATGGTAAATGTTTTGCACCAGTTTCACAAAAGCACATTCATTGTTTGCAAAAACTAAGGCAATAAAGCTGAATCTGATTCTGTTTCTGAGTTAGGGTTCGGGAGAAAAGTTCTGGATTCAAATCCTAATGTCCACAGTGCACCTGTAGGCATTGTTGAGCAATCACCCACCTGTATCTATACACACACTCTGGGTGGAGGGAGCTAAACGCTAGCTGGGAGGAGGGAGCTAAACGCTAGCTGGGTGAAATTCCCGCATATTGCATCGCCCTGGTGTGAAACGGCCTTCAGCGTTAGCGTTGAGCTACGCCTTCAAACAAAGATCGCACAATTACTGGTGATCATAAGGTCTCGCGCGACACCCTGCTGTTCCGCCCGCAACTTGGTGACGTTTTTTCATGACTTTCTTAAAGTAAAAAAAAAAGAAATAGAAAACAAAAAAAGGGGGCGGGGGGGGGGGGGGGGGTGCGAGGCCATAGATTCAAACGGAGTGATAATCACGGTTGATTGTGAGTACATGAAAACAATGGTTGATTGGAACCTTAATTATAGTATATACGGCGTTATAATGGGGGACATTAAATGTGTTTTGGCTCTGGTCTTGCTGGCGTGGATGCTGGAGTGAGTGTGTGTGCGTCTGTCTGGGGTTGGTGTGTCGAGGGTGTTGTGTGGATGTGTTGTGTGTGTGTGTGTGGTGTGTGTGTGTGTGTGTGTGTGTGTGTATGGTGTGTGTGTTGGTGTGTGGTGTGTGTGTGGTCTGCTGATTGACAGTGCGGTAGGCAGGAAACAAAGGGAAGCTGTGCGATGTATTTATCAACAGCTTGAGGAATATACGTCTTTTGGGGACTTTGCAACAACAGATTCTAACACGCTGATTAAAAAATTACGATACTTTCCTGGATAGAATGGATGTTTTTGTGCCTCATCTTACACAGTTGCAACGAATACATTGTTGTATCTACAATGAATTCAATGATCAATCCATCTATCTATTTTCAATGGCGTATTATATCTAGCGCATACAATACTCACAATCAGGCTTTTCTAGCTGCCAAGCTGTAATCCTTCTGTCTATCAAAGCATCTCAAATGTTCATCAACGGTGTTGTGTCTTGTGTGGGATTGGACCCGATCATTAGGGCGAGAGTGGTGGGGGTTTCCATGACAAATATATAACAGAAATGTACTGAAAAAAGCTTGTGAAAATTCCGTTTCAATGACGCATTCAAACCCATCCTCCACAGCAGTCACGACGTCTAAGAATTCAGGGTAGCATCGTACCAATCTGGCAACTTCACCCCCAGTGGAATAGACCAAAGGGCCCTAAAAGAAAGTCTTTATTCAGCAACCGAAACCAAAGAGGAAATGTGCGTGTGATGGCAAAAGCCGCCAACCGCCATTTTGTCACGGGTTGGTTCACGATTGGGTCCGCTGGAGCATCAGCATGCACCGTTGATAAAATGTCCGACTTCAACACAACTTGCCACCTAGCTTCCATACTCGGAGGTCGAATTTACGAGTTCCCAGTCGGAAGAATCTGAACAACCCCCACTTCGAAATCCAAGATGGCTGCTCTGCGCATCAACAGTAGTGAAAGCTGTAGTAATAACTGTTCTTTAGCACTTCTGTCCATTTTGTGTCTCATTAAAAGCGGTTTCACACCAGTGAAATGCGAAACGCGGTGCGGGGATGAAAATTCTGGTGCTCGGGTGTGAAACGGCTTTAATCAGTCGTACACACAGTACTGTCCAACTTCACCTGGTGGGACATGTTGCTACGGTGTTTGCATGCGTCAAAATGCTGCGTAAATACGTTGTCATCCACTCGTCCTGGTTCTGTAGTTGTCTGTATTCCAAAAGAGTGAGCACAACAAAGGTTTTCCATGAGGCGTCCATCTTGGTTTCCGACTTGTCGTCATGGGAACGTGGTCAACATCGGGTTGTGACGTCATTCCCAGCTCCGACTTCGACTTCCGAGGTACATAAACGTAGCATTATTCACCTAGCGGCCATCTTGTGTCTAAATGCTAACTGGGGTGGAGGGAGCTAAATGCTCACTGGGCGGAGGGGAGCTAAACGCTAACTGGGTGGAAGGGAGCTAAATGTGGAATTTCTGCATTTAGCTCCATCCACCGAGATAGCCTTTAGAACCAAGATGGCCGCTGGTTGAATCCGGGCCATAGCTTGGACAACAACCAAAAAGATTGAACCTTTTCAGACATACCATACGGCCACCAGGACCAACTCCAACAGGGTACTAAGGCGGGCACAAAGCGTAGGAGTTGATTGTGATTTGATACTCAGGAGTTAATTGGTGATAATGGCAGTATTTACCCGCCTATTTCTTTGCTATGCAAGTACATTAGCATCGTCAATGGGGTGGTTATATTGGTTATGAATGTTAGGCCCGCCCACCTCGACAGGAATGAAGCAATAATAATATGAATAGATGCATCAGGGGCAGAAATGTGCAGAAATCAGAATCAGAAATCAGGAATGAGCTTTATTGTCCTTAGTTTTTTACAAACAAGGAATGTGCTTTGTACAATTGGTGCATAACATTGAACATTAAACAGAGAGTAATAGCATAGAAATAATTAATAAATATAATAATAAAAGGTGCAATTAAAAGAAAAGAGAAGATGTGCGTTAATGTCACGCAATAGTATCCATGGGGGGTGGCAGTCAGTTGAATGTTGGTGCAGGTTAGGTGCAGTGGTTCGGTCCTGGGTTAGAATCCCAACGTCTGCAGTCTACCTGTGCAGCCAACCCTTACCTACCTGCTCCATAAACGATATTCATCACAAACAAACCGCATGTTGCCTAAGGATAAAAAAAGGGTCGGTTAAACGACTAAATAGTTAGTGGGGGGGGGGTGGAAATAACCTGATTTTCCTCCTATTGTTTTGTTTTGGAATGTCGGCAGATTAGGCAACCCTGTGGGGCCCCGAGTTGATTTATAATTTCATATCGCAAGCCGTGAGTCGGATGCCAGATCGTCACACCAGCGGTAATTTTTTTCTCCAAGCCAGAGTTATGGATGTTTTTCAGCGTCGGAGGTGAGAAGTGAGCGAGGCAGACGTAGAGAGACAGAGACATAGAGAGAGAGAGAGAGAGAGAGAGAGAGAGAGAGAGAGAGA
>PIJE02000707.1:106347-223847 GCA_002895965.2 Coryphaenoides rupestris | reverse complement strand
AAATATCTGCTTGTAATATGTGTTTTTTTATGAAGCAGGAGTTAAGCTCTGGGGAAGGAGATTTGATTTGTGATTCTTGATAATGAATTGTTGAGTTCTTCAGTTAAACGACATAATTACTGTGTGTGTGAGTGTCCGTGTGTGTGTGTGTGTGTGTGTGTGTGTGTGTGCGCATGGTGCGTGGTGTGGGGGGGTATGTGGTGTGTGATGGTGGGGTTGATGTGTGTGTGTGTGTGTGTGTGTGTGTGTGTGAGCGCATGCATGTGTGTGTGCATGTGTGTGTGAGCGCATGCATGTGTGTGTGTGTGTGTGTGTGTGCCGTGCAAATGGCTGGGTTTTCCCGCCCATGGGTGTATTGACTAAGCATCCCTCCTCGGTGAACGCTATAAATTGTTAATGGTTTAAAAGGCTTGGTTTACACAATATCATCAATACAGTACAGGAATGTTAAATGTGAAATACTGACCATCCAGAGGGCTGGACGTTGAGTTAGCTCCCGCTATAAATGTCCTGCCCAGAGAGCAGCGATGCTACAAGCTACGGCTGACACGGCTGACACCCGGCCAAAGATTTTTCCACTGATATTGCGGCCGACGGACTGACTCAATTCGTCTGGCGGTATCATGCTGTGGATATATATTCGACTAACTTTATCGACAACTTTTTGAGTCTGTTGTTGTTGTTGCTGACGCTGCTGGATTCTTTTTACTGCGTCTCCTGTGCTAATTTTCGTGTGTGTGTGTGTGTGTGTGTGTGTGGTTGTGCGGGTGTGTTTGCGTGTGTGTGTGTGTCTGTGTGTGTGTGTGTGTGTGCACAAGCGTGTGTGTGTGTGTGTGTGTGTGTGTGTGTGTGGGTGTGTGTTGTGTGTGCGCAAACGTGTGAGTGTGTGTTTATTCATGAGTGTGTGTCAGTGTGTGTATGAGTGTGCATGCATGTATGTGTGGATGTGTGTGTGTGTGTGTGTGTGTGTGTGTGTGCATGCATGTATGTGTGGATGTGCGTGTGTGTGTGTGTGTGTGTGTGTGTGTGCGTCCAGATAATGGAATTACTGTGGTCGCTCCGCTACTAAGCTACTCTGAAGTCATCCCAAAATAGAAGCTATGCACGTCCCGCCCCACCCCTCGACATGGACGCAGCCCGATATCCCGGGATTACACGTGTGACTCCAACTTGCAGCTTGTATTCAAATTCCTCTCCCTCCTCCTCCTCCTCCTCCTCCTCCTCCTCCACCCCGGAGTTCAGTGGTTCCGCCCACGAGCTCGCTAACCATGTGATGTGGGCCTGGGCCGTACGCCTCGGAGCGACGCAGGGCCTCTATTCTGGCCTCTCTCTTCCAACCCACTTCCCTGTCTGTCTCGGCCGTATAAACCTTCCATAATCAGGAACCGTGTGACACAACCATGTGACAACAGCAATATTCCTTCCTGTTGACCAGATTGGTCAGACCCAGCAGGAGACGGAGGTCTTTAAACAACACACTGTTCAAGCTTCCTCTGAGAACGCTAACGCAGCCACGCGGATGGCTGCTACACTCGCTAGCAGGGCCGTTACGCTATCTCTTCCTGTGGCCCCCATTCCCCTGATAAGACCTCCTGTTCTGTTCTCCTCCTCCGCCTCCCCCTCCTCCCCCAGTTCCCCTTCTCCTCCTCCCTCCTCCTTCTCTCCCCGTCCCCCTCCTCCTCCTCCTCCTCCTCCTCTTCCTCCTCCTCCCCCGGTCCCCCTCCTCCTTCTCCTCCTCCTCCCTTTCCCCCTCCTCCACCCCCCATTCCCCTCCTCTCCCCCCTCCTTCCTCCCCAACGACCATCGGGACCAGACGGAGTCCGGCTAGCTATCTCGCTTCTGCGAGGGAATGGAGAAGGGGGGGGGGGCTTTCCGTGGGTAGAGGGGGCCGGGGTTTGAGCAGAGGGAGGAGGAGGAGGAGGGGGTGGGGAGTGGAGGGAGGGGAGGTGGCGGGAGGGAAGTGGGGGGTGTCTACTGCGGAGACGAGGGCCAGTTAGAGCCGTTGAGCTGGGCGTCTGCGCCACGGCGATAAGATTGCAGGATTTTTTTTTCCCAGGGTGACGGGCCCTGCTGACGAACCCCAACGCTCCCTCTGCCTCTTCTCTCTCCGTTGGCCCCTCTCTATCTCTCTCTCCCCCTCTGTCTTTTTCTCTCCCGCTTTTCCCTCTCTTTCTCCACCTCTCCCTTAGTCTTTGTCGCTCTCTCTGTGTTTCTCCCTCTTTCTCTCCCTTTGTCTCCCTCTCTCTGTCCCTCCCTCTCCCTCCCTCTGTCTTTCTCTCTCTCTCCGCCTAGCGACAGGAAGCACTGGACCCCCGCGGACGCCCACTCCCCCCACCCCCTTCCCTCCTCCCGATGCCCTGGAAGACTCTTGAAGCTTCTCCTCCTCCTCCTCCTCCTTGCTGCTACCTGCAGACCACACCCCGCCCCCCCCACCCCCCCACCCCGACTTCAAGCCACGCCCACTCACATCACCTAGTCATTTCTTGCTCATTTTTTAGTTTTTAGTTTTTTCCGAAAACCACTGCAGGTAGACTGGGCTGGAAGTGGAACCAACCAATCACAGGTGTCCGTGTGTGTTTTTGTTTCACCCCCCCCCCCCCGCCCCCGTGCTTCTACAGCCAATCAGTCGTGGAGCTATTCGCTCACAACGCTACGCCTTCTACACCTTTCACCGCCGCTGCTACACCACGCTCACCATGGCTTACCCTCCCTCCCCCCCCTCTCTCCCTCCCTCCCCTCCCTCCCTCCATCCCCCCCCCCCCCCCCCCCCCCCCCCGGTTCTCTCTTGGATGGCAGGTCAGGCAGTGAGCCGTGGGGGGCTCGGAGGAGGGAAGGCAGCCGTGGTACACATTAATAATGAAAGGCCTCAGCCACGAACACACACACACACACGCAGGGAAGCATGCACACACACACACACACAGGGACGCACACACACACACACGCAGGGACGCACACACGCGCAGGGACGCACACACACACACACACGCAGGGACGCACACACACGCAGGGACGCACACACACACTTACACACGCAGGGACGCACACACACACACACACACACGCAGGGAGGCACACACACGCGCGCAGGGACGCAGCCACACACACACACACACCCAGGGACGGACGCACACACACACACACACGCACACACACATTCCGACCGCAGGGACACACACACACACACACACACGCAGGGACACACAGGGACGCACACACACACAACTCTCCCTCTCGCTCCCACATCGCCATGGCGATGGCAGTAGCCCAGCACTGTCATGGGGGTGGGTGGCGGTGGGGGGACGGGGAGGGGGGTGAGAGGCGGTGGGGGGGGGGCGGGGGGGGGGGGGGTGCATAGCTTCTCCCTCCAGCCTTGGGCTCAGCCAGCCTATCAGCAGCCTCCATATAAGCCCCCATGCCTGGCCTGTCCTCTCTCTGCCTCCCTCCCTCGCTCTCTCTCTCTCTCTCTCTCTCCCTCTGCCCCTATCTCCCTCTCTCGTCTCTCTCTCTCTCTCCCCCTCTCTCGCTTTCTCTCCCTCCCCTCTTCACTGCTCTCCCTTGCTTTCTCTCCCACCCTTGTTCTCTCTCTCTGTCTCTGTCTCCCACTCTCTCTCTCTCTCTCTCTTTTTCCCTCCCTCTATCCCTCTCACTCTCTCTCTCTCCCTCCCTCACTCCCTCTCTCTCACTCTCTCACTCTCTCTCTCTCCCTCCCTCTCTCTCTCTGTGGGTATTCGCTAATTAAAATCACTCACCACCCTCGCCGCGTCTCCTCCGCTTCCTGGAAGGGGAGGAGGAGGAGGAGGAGGAGGAGGAGGACGGGGAGCAGGGAGGGAGGGGGGGAGGAGGAGGAGGTGACTGGAGCGCCGGCAAAATATTCTAGCCTGGTCGTCGTGACGATGAGGAAACGATTAGAAAGTGTGAGAGAGACGGGATCGCGGGACTGAATCAGTTGGAAAATAGATAACGTTCTAACGCTCACAGTGTTAACATGTGAGAAGGAATGACAGTAAAAACCAATGATAATATCAGAGGAAATGTTATTTATGGCTTAAAAGTACTTTCTATTGTACCGAATCGTACAACCCCCCACCCCCCCCACCCATTCCCCCCGTCTTCCTGCTTACTATTTACCTGACGACTGTAGCCAAAGCAACGTGGGTATTTTTTTCGGACACGGGTCATTAGGCTAGAGCCGCCTTGCTCAAGGACGCCTGGACAACCGGTAGGCAGGGGCAGCATGCGGGTGTTGTGCTTTGAACCAATAACACTCGGGTTGAGAGTCAAATACCCCAAACGCTGCACTATTCACGCCCCCCCCCCCCCCCCCCCCCCCCTCCCCTCCTCTCCTCCTCCTCCTCCACCCACACTACACCACCCACCACCTCATGCTACATCCGGGAGGTTTTTTTTTTGTGTCTCTCAAGCCTCGAGCCCACATCCGTCGCTCCCTGACTAGTAAACACATGGGCGGGTCGCTCTCCTTGACGTATTGATTATCAGCTGATCGATCGCCTTGTCCTTCCTCCTGACGGTGAACGCACACACCTAGACACACCAAGATAGAGAACGTGCAACCGTTTCCCGGGGAACTACAACACTGCACGGTTATTTAAAAGAAGTGTGTCCATTATTTTCGTGCCATTTTAGCGTATAAATACAGTATATATATACAGTATATATATATATAACCAGGCAGAATATTACAGATCTGTGGCATTTTAATTACGTTATCGATGACCCAGACTTTGGTTTGTTATGTTAACCGATTAAAATGAAACGAGAGCATAATTGTCAAACGAGAGCATAATTGTCGTAGATATGCAATTCCTTCTCCCTTTTGTGCCACAACCACAGGCGAAACAAAAACATGCAAACAGACAAGTTGACGGAACATCGAGAGACGAGGTAAATTTTGACACAAATACATGCATTCCTTTTTATTCACAAAACCAGTCCAATTTTTTCCTAAATGATACAAAGATTGGTTATTTTTTTTCTCCAAAAAATAAAAGAAAAAGCTGTAACTACCCAGCAACATAATAACCAAAAGAACAAAAAAAACAAAAAAAACAATGACAATAAAAAACGAAAAACAAAAATAAAACAACGAAAATACAAATGATTCTTTTGATTCAGTGCGTTCAGTAGGGTAGACTCGGCTGCAAGTGCTGCTGTCTCTCAGTGCCATGGCCCTGAGCCGCGGTTGGCACATGCTCAGTAGGGCTGCAGTAACATAAGGCCGCCATTTTCACAGACCCACGGAAGGAATGGGGGCGAGGATGAGGATGGTACGGGCGCCGGGGGGGGGGGGGGTATTACAGTGAAGAGCAGGGGGATCGCCTCTTCCTCGTCCGAATGGGAGGCGGAAAAAAAAAGAGAAGAAGTCATCTGGAAAACTGCTCGGTATTTACCGTGACGTTTAACACTTTGGAATCTGGAACATTCGGGATTCGCGGTTTTGAAAACATTTTCCTATTTACCTCCTGGTTTGTTTGTTTGTTTGTTTGTTTGTTTGTTTGTGTCTCGAAGACCGTGACGGATGTTCAAAAACCGTTGCCTGAAACTAAAATGAATCATAACGGAGACAGCTTTAAGGTAACAAAATGTTGAAGAATTACAATATTGTGTTTGCCATTAGCGACTAGCTTTAAAATATAACTGTAAATTTACATTCTCTACACAAGTACGGTATCTTTCCACACGTGAACGACATTAACACCAAACACAGAAATTAGTTGATTGTCCACACTCAGTCCGTCATTTCTGTTTTGGCGATGAACAGTCGAACAGACGAACGGTACCAAAATGGAAACATATAAAAGGGAATGAAAGTTGCCATAGATGCTTTTCTTTACGTTTCATTTTTGGTTCAAGGAATAAGTAGGTGCATCCTGTTTCCCCCGATGTCTTACTCTTTATTTCTGCTTTTCTGTTTAGTTTTTTTAATTGTACTTTTAAAATTCTAGAATTTCTAGTATTTCTTTTCGTGTTGTTGTTGTTGTTGTTGTACTGTGTTGTGTCTTTGACCTATCGGAGCCAGTGTTGTGTTGCTGGAGCCAATCAGAGGCCTGGCATTGCACTTGTGGGCGGAGCTTTGGAGAAGGGGGGGTGGGGGGGGGCGCGGGTCAGGTCGGAGAGGCGGGACCTACTGGAACCATCGGAACGCCGCACCGGTAGGAAGCATCACCTTCTTGGAGAAAAGCAAAAGAGAGAAAGAGAAAAAAAGTGTTTGTGTGAGATTGTGTGAGTGTTCAACTGTGAACAACAAGACCAGATGTAAAAATGTATATTAGCACATTATCACAAATAAAAACAGTTTTTTTAACGTCTTTTTTCTGAAACTTTTTTTCCCACGGCATGCCGGCGACTTCCCAGTGATTACCCAGAACGCACCACCCCTAATATCCGAATACTCGCCCTCTCTCTATCGTCCCTTCTGCTCCAGTCTATTTGTGGACGAGGCGGCGAGGGGTGAAAACCTCTGCAATCTCTGCCCTGTCTGGCACCCGCTCTCCCCTCACCACGGCAACAGGGCCGAAGCCCGGGCCCCGCCCCCCCCCCCACACCCCCTCCCCTCCGAACCCGATACGCCACATGTATTATTTAGTCACCACACGCACTCTCCCTCCACCGCCACCCCCACGCCCCCTCCTGTCCACCACCACCACCACCACCTCCACGATCACGCAGCCTTCACCGGTCACACCACTCTAACCCTCGTCCCCTTAAGCCATCCCCCTCTCTCTCTCTCTCTCTCTCTCTCTCTCTCTCTCTCACACACTTTTTTTCTCTTACTTTTCTTCCTCTTTCCTAATCTCTCTCCCTCTCTTCCACTCCTACTCTCTCTCACCCCTCCTACTTTCTCGCTCTCTATCTCCCTCCCTCTCTCTCTCCTCTCCCTCTCCTACTCTTCCTCTCTCACCCCTCTCTCTCTCTCTCTCCGCCTCTCTGACTCCATCTCCTACCCTCTATCTCCCTAGCTCTCTCTCTCCCCCTCTTCTGAGTCCTCTCCCCCTCATACTCTACCTCTCTCTCTCTCTCTCTCTCTCTCTCTCTCTCTCTCTCTCTCTCTCTCTCTCTCTCTCTCTCTCTCTCCCTTTCTCTCTCTCTCTCTCTCTTTCTCTCTCTCTCTCTGCCCCTGACTGCACCAAACGAAGCGCAGGGCTAGCCGGCGTCTTATGAAGCCACACGGCGCCTTCTCAGTAGATAAAGAATTAGCGTTAGCGCGGTTGGCGCGACACGGCATCCTGATAAACCGCGCAGCGCCACGAAAGGAATGCAGCGTTAGCTTCGCGTCTGCCCTGAGCGCCGGAACAGAAGCAGAAGCCGTGGCGACGGCAGCTCGCCAAAGCGCTAGCTAGCGGCGTAGAGTGCGCGAGGAGAGTATGTGTGTGCGCGCGTGGGCCGGCCGGGGTTTAGCGCTGTAGAGCCGGCCCACGCGCGCACAATACTCTCACGCGCGCTCTGGCTAGCTCGCGGCGGCGGCTACACACCTCCACCTCCACATGCGCGGACATGTTAGAAGCAACGCTCGCAGAACACCTCGAGTGTCGCACCAAACAACCAGACCGAGAAAATAGAAAAATAGAAACAGAGCAAGCACAGCGCAGGCGGCGTACAGAAATGTCAGCACGTTGATATCTGAGGCGCATTAGAAGATCAGTAAAGTACAATTATTAATGTGGCAAACAGAGTTGAAAGGTCGACTACATATTCCTACTCGCACTTTAAACATAATATACTACTAAATAAATACATATAGGAAGTAAATGGAACGATTTATCTGCAGTGGTACACGTACACACGCGCATGTACGCATTAACACAACCACACTCACACACACGGACACACACACACACACACGCACACACACAACCCTAACCCTACTGCACAAATGTTCAGCGGTGATGTCACGAGTGAGATCATAATGAACACACACAGAGAGGTAATGATTTTAAAGAGAGAGTCAATAATGACGTCATGCTGCTCAATCCTGCTCGGGGCCCCCGGGGCTCTCACATTGTTCTCAGGTCTACACGGCCGGTGATATATTACTGTTTTTACTATTCTGCACACGCTTTTTTGTCTATTTTTCTCCCTCCAAAATGACTGACACTGAAATTTGAGATTGAGCGTCGTTAAGGAGCAGGTAGGCCCGGGGTTAGCTGGGCTCCTCACTCAGGGATGGACGTTTCGTGGTTTCGCACCAATGACCTTTCTGCCAGTCGCCAAATAACGACTAAATCATCCCACCAGCCTCAGGTTCTGCTTAATATTTACTAGATTCTTTTAATCAAAGCAGCCGTTTTATTATTGTATTAATACATTTTAGAGGGATTCAAGATTCAAGGAAGTTTAATGGTCACATACACATACAGGACATGCAGTGAAATGAAAAACTGGCGATGCCCAGCGGAATGTACAAGAGAATACAAATCAAATATCACAAATATCACAATTGAAGGGAAAGAATCAGAATATCAAAGGGGAGTCTTGCACAAGGAGACCAACAGGTAGACGGACATGCGGACGTTGGGGAATCGAACCCGGAACCCGAGGTAAAACTGCAAGACTCTCCTACCGCCTCACACTCTTGTATCACATCTTCATGCTGCCCTCGTTCCCAGGTACCGAGAGGATCCTGGACACGCTGGCGTAAGCATCCCCCCCGCCAATCCGCCATATTGGCAGGCTGCCTTCTCTCCCCCTCCCCTCCTTCTCCCTCCCCCCTCCCTCCCTCTCTCTCCCTCTGGTCTCTCCCTTAACTACCTCAGCGAGGCTCCATCTTGTCCGTCTGTCCGCTAGGCATCGTGCCCGGGGAGAGTCGCGTGTCCGTCTGTCAGGAGTCTCGAGTCTCCGAGGCTCCGTGCACGTGCTCTCGCGCTCGTGCACGCGCACGGAGCTCCTCCGGGAGCAGACGGAAATCACACGGGAGCTAAGCTAATTCTGTGTCAGCGTGTCTGACACGCCACCGGGCGACCGTCCAATATGGCCGCTCATCCTCCTCATTCTCTTGAGTGGTGTGGGCCTCGCTCACCTAGCGGCCATCTTGGTTCTAAACGGCTAGCTGGTTGGGGAATGGGGGGGGGGCGGAATTACGCATTCAGTTCCCCATTTAACCTAGATGAAACCAAAATGGCCGCTAGGTCAACAATGGCCATTGTGTCGCCATAGAAACTAATAAATGTCCCTCAACTGACAACACATTTTGTTGAATGAATGGATTAGGAGAAATTAAATAAATGCTATGCTCACTTTTCTGCTTGGAATTAGAATGAATGTTTGACCAAATGTAAAGGTTTTTTTTGTCTGATATCTTGCTATCATGCCCCTATGATGTTGAATGAACAGAAGGGTATTTATCTATAGATCCTATTTGGATCTATAGATATGTACAGACAATGGATCAATGGGATTTTATTTGCAGTGGTTTCATTTACAAACATTGCTTAAATGATTTACTCATCTTCAAATTGAATCGACAGACAGCTAAACAATACACACTTGAAACGTGTTAACAACAAGACACATCACACAGAGATATACAAAGTTACTAACCCTATACTTCCAGGGCGGTGAACACAGGTGAATTAACAACGCTCTGCTCTGCTGTCCCTCCTCTCTGACCTCACCTGAGACTTAACATCAACCACAGACCCCCTGCAGGGTGACTGGGACAAATATAGGCTATAGCGCGGCGGTGGCACCACCATGCTATATGTTTCCCTTCACTCAGGAATTGATTCTGTTTTCTGAAGTTAACCAATGCTCGTGCTAGTGTGGTGCACGTCCACACTTCTGCAGGAGTATAGATCCTAAATGTGCACGCCGATATGCACGCACACGCGGCCTAGGCTGTGATTTAATCTCTCTGTAATCGCACCGTAACACACACGCACACACAGGAAAGCACACACACACACCACAAGAAGACACACAGATAGACAGACAGACATACACACACACCCACGCAGGCACGCAAATGTACAAACACACACACACACACAGATAGCACACACACACACCATAAGAACACACACAGTCATGCACCCACATGTACACACACATACACCCACACACACACACACACACACACACTACACTACACACACTCACATGCTTGTACACACTCACACACTACACACACTCACGTGCTTGTACACACACACACAAACACACACATACGCCTGTAATAATTCCATGTGTGTGAGTTTTGGATTTTGTTTCGGAGACGGCCACCACATCACCAGAGAGAGAGAGAGAGAGAGAGACACGCTGGGCGTTGTGTCCGCAGGTCCCAGCGTTCCCGCACTATTCCCTCATGTTTGTTCCGGAATGCCCAGAATGAGGACAAGGGGGAGGGTGGGGTCAGACGAGGTGAGGAGAGAGCCTGGATGTCCTTCCTGGTGAGAGCCCGGCACTCTCACACACCACACACACACACACACACACACACACACACACACACAGACACACACACACACACAGACAGACAGACAGACACACAGACACACAGGCAGACAGACAGACACACAGACACACAGACACACAGACACACAGGCAGACAGACAGACAGACACACACACACACACACAGACGCAGATGATACAGAACTATGTCCGACAACCTCGTCGTAATCTAGTCTGTATTGACATTTAGCGTCCAGCGCTGAGCCGCCCTCTTCTCCGGTCTCCACCCCCCCCACACACCCCCACCCCCCCGCCATGACTCAGCAGATCTCTTCATAAAACTAATCATCGTCTGACATTTAGTTGCCGCTGCCGCCGCCACCGCCGCCGATGACATCACACCCTCAGCGACAGTTTTGCTAGCCGCTCCCGTGTCTCTGATCGATACGGCAGTTTGAGCGGCCAATGACGTGATCGCATCCTGGTCGGCGGTTTAGCTAGTTAGTGACAGTGAAGCTAGGCTAGGGCTAGGGCTACGTGCTCCGGCCGACGGACCAGTTTGATCATGAAATCACACACTTAGCGACAGAAAGTATGTAAGTAACATTTTCGTCATATAGCACCTTTCAAAACCTCGGTTACAAAGTGCTTTATAAAATGATAAAAGAACAAAAGTGGAGCTAGGCTAGGGCTACGTGCTACGGCCGATGAACCAGTGTGATGACATCATACAGTTAGCGACAGTGAAGCTAGGCTGAGGCTACATGCTATGTCTGATGAACCAGTGCCATGAAATCACACAGTTAGCGATAGTGATGCTAGGCTAGAGCTACGTGCTACGGCCGATGAACCAGTGTGATGACATCATACAGTTAGCGACGGTGAAGCTAGGCTGAGGCTACATGCTATGTCTGATGAACCAGTGCCATGAAATCACACAGTTAGCGATCGTGACGCTAGGCTAGGGCTACGTGCTACGGCCGACGGACCCGTGTGATCACGACATCACACACTTAGCGCCATCGGTGCTAGGCTAGGGCTACGTGCTGCAGCCGACGGACCAGTGTCATGAAATCACACACTTAGCGACAGTGGAGCTGGGCTAGGGCTACGTGCTACATGCTATGACCGACGGACCAGCGTGATCATGACATCACACTCTTAGCGCCACCGGAGCTAGGCTAGGGCCACGTTCTCTGATGAATCACCCGTTTAAACAGCTGTTGTCTCGCTTGCGGCCGTGCGCGCGCGCGACAACTATCGACCGGCTAACAGCGAATGAATGAGAGTATGAGGTAAAAATGAGCTAAAGGCTAAAATAAGACCCAATATATCTCCTGGCTGCTATTGGGCAGTCTGGAGTACAAACTCATAGATTATACTGCAACTAGGCTAGGCTAGGTAACAACAACAAGCACAAGCAAACCCAGCCAAATACGTGCAATTAATACATTTAAGAATTAAAAAAGAAGTAAAAAATAGAAAATATAATAAAAATTAGATGCAAAAATAAATATGAAACATGACGTACAACTCAGGACCAACTGAAAGATTCAGTCCAGGTAAATACATGAAGAGATGAAGGGAAATAAAGAGAAATAAATGGTTTGTGATATTTAAAGGTGCTATATGTAAGAATCAGTGCATTCTGAGCTCCGTGGGTTGAGACAATAACAATCAGAAACTAATGTTAGGTCTAATCATAATTAAACCTTGTACACATGTTAAAAAAGCGATGAAATATAGATGTGTTTTAATTATCCACGCTTACATCTCACTTTGTTCCTTTTTCCCTCTAATTCTGACCCGACTTACATAGGCTACAGGACCTTTAATTGCACAACAAATATCTCAACTTAGCGTTTGCCCGAACTCATTATCACTAACAGCACAAATCAGAACATATATTTACAGTTGTTAAACCCACATCCACATTAAATCAATGCCATTTAGCAAAGGAGTCTGATTGATAACCTAAAATACATACAATAAATTCATTTAGTAATGCAACAAATGAAATAATAAATTAGGGCTGTCGTCATTAGTTGACGTAATCAAATTGGCTGTCGGCTTTTTAAATAGCAGCCAGTGAGTCATGGTGTTTTATTTTTCGTGAAAACTCAAGTTGTGTGTGAGACAACATTGACCCTGCTTCAACTGAACTGGAGTGAACTTTGTGGCTGTGTGCTTGTCTGGGTTATTTAAACACAAATTTGACAGAACAAGCCTGTCGATATGCCTTAAAATAAATAATGATTTGTTCTGTGTGTTCTCATATGAAAGTCTAACAAATGTCAAACAATCTTATTTCCGTGGTAACCCTCGCAATGCCAGCACCATTAAACCATGTGGGGGTGTCTCTGGAGGGGGTCAGAGGCCCAGGTGTGTGTGTGTGTATGTGTGTGTGTGTGTGTGTGTGTGTGTGTGTGTGTGTGTGTGTGTGTGTGTGTGTGTGTGTGTGTGTCTGTGTCTGTGTCTGTGTCTGTGTGTGTGTGTGTGTGCGCACAACATGGTCCATCTGGCTATTAGGCTGTCATCTGTAGCACCAGGTGTCAATGTGGCAGACACCCCCTTCCCTCACCATCTCTCCCACACACACACACACACACACACACACACACACATAAATATTAATATTCAATACAGCCCACCTATCACACCTTTACACACCCTTTTGTAACTCTATTTATGGGACCATGTGAGACATTAAACTGTTACTGTCCTACAATTCAACATTCAATTCTACATATTTTCAAACGCATGGATATTTACGCATTAAAGGGTAACTTTGCGATTTTTCAACCTGGACCTTATTTTCCCGTAATTTTGGGTTCAGGTGACTAATGAAGACAACATTTTTTAAATTGGTCCAGTGTTGAACAAGATTGCTTCAGCCCTCAGTGACGAAACGTCTGCTATAGAACCCTCTGGGGCAATCGAGCCCAATCAAATACATCCTCTCAAAGTGCTTGTTTTTGCCACTGACAGGCTCAGATTGTTATTATGTGTGTCTGACAACATTATGAAAAGGCTCCCTACAGAGAAACATAACTTTATTCTTTACCTCTCGCTTGATTCGATCTGTTTGATATCTTGTTTATCCAGGTCTCTTGCGAAATCTCACATTGTCGAAATCAGCTGGATATTCGGCCATGGCTTTGAAAATAATCCAGATAACACTAAGCTCGGTTTTTCTGTCGACCCGGTCCAACACAACAAAGTCTCCCCGGTGCTCATCTCTCTCTCTCTCTCTCAACTCTCACTCACAGTTTCACACCTCCTGCAAAAAAACTCAACTCTCGCGAGATTCAGAGCTAGACTCGGATAGACGCAATAACAAACAGACGAGGATCAAGTGAAAGGTGAAGAAAAAAGTGATGTTTCTCTGTAGGGATCCTTTTCATAATGTTGGCACAGACTTATATTAACAATCTCAGCCTGTCAGTGGCAAAAACAAGCACTTTTAGAGGACGTACATTGACAAGGCTCTATTGCCCCAAAGGGTTCGATTGCAGACGTTATCGTGGCTGGCAGCTGAAGCAATCTCGCTCAATACTGGACCAATTTCAAAAAAGGTTGTCGGCATTAGTCACTTAGACCCAAAATGATAACAGGGAGAACAGGGTCCAGGTTAAAAAATGTACAAAGTTCCTCTTCAAGACAAAGAAGTCGCAAGCAGAAACGTAACTCAAGCCGTCACAGTGTGTTTGCGGTTTCCACAGTGCATTACTGTAAGCAGGGTTCAAATCGGTGTGGGCACGAGAAGCACAAATGGTGGCCTTGTATTGCCGTCGGTGAATGAGTCCAGACCACCCATTCAGAGCCACAGGGGGTGAGGGGGGGATGCTGACCATGGTGAACAGATTAAAGCGATCCCTATGGCGCGCATGCCCACCACCGCACACCCACCCACAGCCTCGCCTCCACCACCCGTCTCACCACCTGTCACCTCCCAGACCTTGCCGTGTCCCAAACCCCTTTTTCCGCCCAGGGTTCCCTCTCTGCCCCCGGTGCTCTCGCTCTCTCCGTCTCTGTGTCTCTCTGTCTCTCTCTGTTTCTGTCTCTCTCTCTCTCTCCCCATATCTCTCTCTCTCTCTGTCTCTCTGTCTCCCACCCATACTCTTTCTCTCTGTCTCTCACCCACTCCCTCTCTTTCTCTCTATGACACGAAACGCCAGTCAACTGTGCAGCATCCATCTGCCACTGTTATTCCCCCGGACACGTCAGACATCGGACTCTGGGAGACCAGTGGATCGGAACACCAGAACACCAGAACAACGGTGGACGCCGTACTTCCAGAAGTTTCTCTCTCTTCACTTGCCCTCCCATCAAATCCCTGTTAGCCGTCTGTTGTCCGGCTGTGTCTTCATATTTCTCTGGTTTGGATGTTGGATCCCTAAAATCGATTGATCAATATCAAACAATAGTAATAGAAACCAACACGATATCATCGTAATTATTTAAATATTTAGAAAGGGATCAACATTTCAACCAACTGTTAAACATTCACCTAAACACCAGAAAATCACCAAACTATTATCTTTTATCTATATATATTGCTCTCTGTTTAATGTTCAATGTTATGCACAAAAGCACATTCCTTGTTTCCGTGAACCGCCAAAAAAAAATATATTCCCCCATCCACCAAACTGTCAACCAACCAACCAGCTATCTCCCAACTACCACCCAGCTACCGCCCCACCAACCAGCACCAGCCCGTCCCCAGCCACCCAGCCACCCAGCCACCCAGCCACCCGGCCTCACCTCCAGGGCGCCCGACGGCTTCTTCTTCAGCTCCTCACACTTGCGGAACTTGCAGATCTGGTGCCCCGTCTTGCGGTTCCGGCAGCTGCTGCACTGCTCGCAGTTAATCCTCCGACGGCACGGCCCGCACATGCCACAGCGTTTCCTCTTCTTCTTGCCGGAGTTGATGGCGGACGCCAGCTCGCTCTGCGCCGCCGGGTACTCCGCCAGGCCGGCCATGTGCAAGGCGCTGTCCGCCAGGAACACCCCCGCCGGCGTCATGATGAAGAGTCCCGGGTTGAAGGGGAAGCCGCCGCCTACTCCGTACGGGAAGTCCACCGGGCCTCGCCGCCCCCGCCGCCACCGCCCCCCACGGCGTCGGCGACAGACGTCCCCTCCAGGTCGCTGGCCCCCGAGCCCGCCTCGCCCACGCCCATGCCCATGCCCCCGGGCAGCAGCATGTGCTCCATGCCCGCCCGCTTCAGCAGCGCGGCCGCCTGGGCGAAGTGCAGCAGGCCGTTCTGTCCCTCCAGGACCTGCTCCAGGGTCCGGTCCAGCTTGGCGGCCGCCAGCGTGGCCGCCACGGTGGAAGTGGCGGGCGGGGCCGGCGGCGCGGGCTTGCTCGAGTGGTCCCTCTTACTACTGTTATTGTGATGATTGCGCTCGCCATTGTGGGCGTGTCCTTTGCTGTGATGATGGTGGTGGTGATGGTGATGGTTGTTGGTGTTGTGGTGGGTGTTGTTGTTGTTGCCGATGGCGGCGGCGGCCACAGAGGAGGCGGCGGCGGCGGTGTACTGCAGCAACGTGCGCGAGTGCTTCAGGCTCTTGTTGAGCGGCTGGCTGAGGATGCCGCTGCGGTTACGGCGCTCGATGACGGGGGAGTCGTCGCCCTCCAGCTCATCCAGGCGGCCCCCGTCTGACAGTCCGCTAGACATGGTCCCGAGGGTCCCCCCCCCTGACGCTGGGGGGGCGGGGACAGGGGGACGCAGGGACGAGGGGGTGGGGTTTAGGGACGGAAAGGGATGGGTGGGGTGAGGAGGAGGAGGAGGAGGAGGAGGGGAGGTGGGAAAGGGGGAAGGGGTGGGAGAGGACGGGCTTTGTGTCCTCTTGGTGTGCCCGCCTGGTGTCTCCCCCTGGTCGGTGGGGCCCTCGGCTGAGCGGAGAGACCTCAGTCAGGAGACCACGGGCCCCGTAGCCTCGCCAACGCTACAGTTCATCCAGGCCTCATCCACGCGCTGCCATCGGCTGTCGGGACACTTCACCCGGGGAGAAAGGGAGAAGGGGAGAGAGGGGGAGAGAAGAGATCATCATGAATTGGTTGGTGTGGGTTCTCTTCTTGTACACGTGAAGCAAAATGCACAAGCTTGTAAATGTGACATTTCTGATCCGTTCATCTTCATATTTAATAACTTCTCAATGTCATCACTTCTGAAAGTCATCCAAAGGATCATGTCTGAAACGTACTTAAATGCACAAATATAAATGGGTTGATATTTCACCATTCTAGCAATGGTTACATTTTACATGTGCTGGACAAAACTAGAAACTAGAAATGTTTCTTAGTAGTATGTACTGCTGCATTCCTCCTTCATTGATTTTCCTTAAAATCTTGTCCTTATTCTAACTGGGGCAGCTGCTGTTTGTTGGCGGCTAAAGTCTCAAGGTGTCCTTGAGCCAGACGTGGAGCATCGAACCCGAACTGCTCCCAAACATGTCGCTTGTTGCCTCGTCTGACCTCGTCGTCAGACTCTGGAAATGTGTGTTTGTGAATATGCAGCAGTATAAAGTGTGTGTGTGTGTGTGTGTGTGTGTGTGTGTGTGTGTGTGTGTGTGTGTGTGGCCAATGGGAGACTGTAATGGGGACTGTAAAAAAATCTCTCCTCTTCTCGTGTTTATTTTCTTTTTACGTGAAACTAAAATACAAAGATGCCAAAAATGTATTTTGTATTTTGGTACTTTTTAACTCAAGACGGGCGCTGTCTGGAGGCGATAGTAAACGCTACCAGGTGTGCTGCGGTAAGTTAATTGCTTCCGGTGCGTTAGGTTAAATCCGTCAACAGAGATAAACTAACACCTCTAACACACACACACACACGCCGTCGTGTTTATTTTGATGAACACAAAGCAACTAAGTCACCAATTATAATGCGGAGCAGGCAGCTTATCTTCATTTGTCAATATTAGCTATTTACTGCGAGCAGGCACTCCCGAGTAAATAGGCCTGTTTAGAAAGTAGTGTTTGATTTGACCTTACTCATTTACCTCATTGTTTGTGTGTTTGTTGATGTTCATTTGTCCCTCAACCCTTGTTATTATTATTGGACTTGTCCAACATCACCACCACCACTGATTGTGCTTATGTTGTAAGCCGAACACTTAGAGTTAACACACCAGCACTGAGGGTAGGCTCACTAAGCTAACTATATAAAATAGAATGTCAAACGCTTTCCTGCTCTGTGAGATGGTGAGCTGCTGAGCTCATTCATTCATTCATTCATTCATTCACTCATTCATCCATTCACTCATTAATTCGTTCATCTGTTCATTCATTCATGTGGAACACTGTAGACCTTCAATAGACATAGGTAGGTGGATAGGTAGGTAGGTGTGTGGGAAGGTAGGTAGGTAGGTCGGTCAGTAGGTAGCTAGGTAGGTAGGTAGGTGGGTAGTTAGTTAGGGAGGTGGGTAGGTAGGTACTGTAGGTAGGAGTGCAAGCAGTTAATTAAGTAGGTAGGTGGGTGGATAGGTAAGAAGGTAGGTAGGTAGGTGGGAAGGTATGTATGTGGGTAGGTATGTATGTAGGTAAGTAGTTAGGTAGGTGGGTTGGTAGGCAGGTATGTGCATAGGTGGGTGGGTAGGTAGTTAGTTAGGTAGGTGGCTAGGTAGGTAGGTAGGTAGGTACTGTATATATGTAGGTGGGTAGTTAGTTAGTTAGTTAGGTAGGTAGGTAGGTAGCTAGGTAGGAACCTGGGTACGTAGGGTAGGGTAGGCAATGTAGGTACGGTAAGGTAGGTCAGGTGGGGCGAGGTAGGATAGAAAAGGTAGGTGGTTAGGGTAAGTAGGAATTGTGAGGCAGGTAGGTGGGTAGGTCGGTAGGTAAGGATAAGCAGTTAATTTAAGTAGGTAGGTAGGTAGTAGGTATGTAGATGATGCAAGGTACGTTAGGGTATGTGGGTAAGGCTAGGTAGTTAGGGTATGTGGTAGGTGGGGTGGGTAGGTTAGGTAGGTAGTTGGGTAGGTAGATAGGTAGGTAGGTAGCAGTTAATTGTAGGTAGGTAGGTAGGTAGGTAGGTAGTAGGTTATAGTAGGTAGGTAGGTAGGTAGGTAGGTAAGGGTAGGCAGGTAGGTAGGTAGGTAGGTAGGTAGGTAGGTAGGTAGGCAGGTAGGTAGGTAGGTAGGTAGGTAGGTAGGTAGGTAGGTAGGTAGGTAGGTAGGTAGGTAGGTAGGTAGGTAGGCAGGTAGGTAGGTAGGTAGGTAGGTAGGTAGGTAGGTAGGTAGGTAGGTAGGTAGGTAGGTAGGAAGGTAGGTAGGTAGGTAGGTAGTTAGGTAGACATGTAGGCAGGTACGTGGGTAGGTAGGTAGGTAGGTAGGAAGGTAGGAAGGTAGGTGGGTAGGTAGGTAGTTAGGTAGGCATGTAGGCAGGTAGGAATGCAAGCAGGCAATTAAGCAGGTAGGTGGGTCGACTTTTGCAGCATAACATACAGGGAAAATGCTCAGGGAAATTGAGCTAACCTATAAATGTGTGTGTGTGTTTACATGTATACAGTGTGCACACACACACACTCACACACACACACACACACACCAACACACACACGCTGGATTTCCCGTGACCTGTGTCCGCGTTCACAAACAACAAAAAGCGGTCCACCTCCCACACCAGGGCTGAGGAAACGGCCGTGTCTGTCCTTATAAGGGAAACAAAGGCGAGGGGAGGGGGGGTGGTGGTGGTGGTGGTGAGGGTGGTGGTGGGAGGGTGGAGGTGGTGGTGGTGGTGGTGGGGGGGGGTGGGTGGGGGGTGTGCGGGGTGCATGCTGCGTGCTGCGTGCTGGGTACTGTGTGTGTGTGCGTGTGTGTGCGTGCATGCGTGTGTCTGCAGCGTGTGGAAATTGGAAGGCCAGAATTAGTGGGAGGTAGAGCTTCAAAGGCGAAGGGTTCAGCCCCCACATTCTCCGCAGCTCAGGGGGGACGTGGCGCCAGCGAACCAGAGCCCCCCCCCCCCCCCCCCAGACCCCCAGGCCCACAGCTCCGGTCCCCCCCCCCCCACACCCCTCGGCCCCCTCCACCCCCGCCATCCACCACCACCGTTTCTCCCCCCCTCTGTGTGGGTGACCGAGGGTCCGGTTTCCTTCTAAAGCATCTTAACACTCGCTGGCGGTGTTTGTACAATCGCTGGTGAATACGATACAACGGGACACACACAGGCGGCCGAGGGACGGCGGGCGGCGGAGAGGTGTGTGTGTGTGTGTGTGTGTGCGTGTGTGTGTGTGTGTGTGTGTGTTTGTTCTATATCACGTAAGACTAAAGAGTTTTAAAGAGAGAGAGATAGACGAGAGAGAGACTTTCTACACTCTCAAATGCTGGATCGAGAGATACTCAGGAGATACTCAGGAGACACTCTGGACATACTCTGGAGATACTCAGGAGATACCATGGAGATACTCAGGAGATACTCAGATACTTAGGTGCAGGTCCAGTTAAATGAGCTAGTTACTGTGTAGGACATTTCGGTGGAGGTGGTGGTGGAGGTGATGATGATGACAGAGAATTGAGAAACACAGTTAAGTACTCGTTACTTAACATGTACTGAAGTGCAAAAGCATCAGTATCTGCAGTACTACTCATGAATGAGTACTTTGTTTTGGTTTAATGTCTATTAGTTGTCTTCCACAGTAGCCTACAAGATAAAAGTTTGAGGGGGAACATGTACATTGTCCTTAGGTCTTTTAAGGTAGATTTTAGCTTCTTTTGTGTTACAGATACCGTCTCTGTATTCCTCTGTTCCTTTATTTGTCTGTTTGTGGTGTTGCATTGTTTTCCATCTCCGGCCACAAAACCACAAACACCTTCACTTGTTATTGTCACACGTTGAAACGTTCTTGGACTATTTATTCACGTCCCCCCCGTAGAGATGTGAACAGAACACATGTACTGTTACTGTACAATGTTTTCTGTGAGTGCATTCATCAAACCGTTGTTGTTGATTATCTGCTATTGCGGCCGATCAACAACGATATCCGAAAGCTTCCAAATCTGCCGTGCCAATATGTACAGATAGATAGATACAAAGCCTTTGGAAAATAATATAACAATGATCGCTACAACATGACTCAATTCAATTACGCGAAACATTTTGTGCGTCCCAAAATTGTTTGTCCCTGCATGTCGCTAATGTACACTCTCTGTCGCCGGCTACTCGCCAATACCGTCCACTTTAAAAGCTTGCAGGGCTGTTCCATTGATCACGGATCAGCCAGTGATCCATCATCGGGTCAAACCAATCCAGTGAATTCCTCCATTAAATGCACGTAAACATGTGAACTCTTAGTCTGTCACGGTCCATTCTCCTCACGCCGCCCATGCAGGAAAGAACAACGCGCTTGCAGCGCAGTCATTGTTTGCGCTCCTGTGTCTTCCTCCTCATAACACAGGGTTGCCTGTGTGATGCTACATGCTACACGCTACATGCTAAAGCTTCATTCTGAATCTGAATCAGCATCAGAATCAGGTTTATTATTGTTTTTACAAACAAGGAATGTGCTTTTGTTAAATTGGTGCCTGACATTGAACATTAAATAGAAAGTAATAATATAGAAATTCTCACAAAAAATCTAAAAGTTCAAAAAATATATAATAATAGAATAAAATACTATGAATTTATTTACATGCTTCTGTGCTCCATAACCCCAAAAGCCTGTGCCATCATTAAACAACAAAGCTACGCAAAACTAGCACGATGTGACAAATCATCCTCTGTCACCGTCAAAGCTAAAGTGGATCGACGGAAAAGTCGCATTTGATTTGGTTAAGCGCTGTTATTTTTTTCCACCCTGAGACCGTCAGACCGTCTGACATATAAGGCAACCGCCGTTTATGTCTGGATGGTGTGGGCTCCGACTGATCAATACTGGCCTTCTATGACTATATACTCTCTCGGGTTCAATAATAGACCAATGGCTCGGTCGCAGTCGCCACCGGAGCGCAGGGAATGCGGCTCAATGTCAACCTGCACGCCACAGTATTTATTAAAGGGGACATATTATGCCACCAGGTGTGAGGGTGATTAGCCATTGCAAGCCTTTTCACAATTGCCATGTGACTACCGTCTAGTGACATCACAAGTGGGAATGTCCACCTAGATGTATGATTACTAGATCATTCTACCAGCCTACCCAGTGGACTGTACCGACAGGTAAACTGATCTAGACAGCATACATCTAGGTGGACATTCCCACTTGTGATGTCACTAGACGGTAGTCATGGCAAATTGTGAAACGGCTTGCGATGGCTAATCACACTCACAACTGGTGGCATAATACGTCCCCTTTAATACATGGTGGTTTGGCTCTGGTTGTACTGCGCGAGTTGAACTATGATACAGAACACGTGAGTTCAAGGGATAGCCCCCTGAGACTAATCATGTCTTTTTCAAGGGGGTGGGGTGGGCAGGGGGTCCAGAATGTGTAGTAAGCGACACCACAGCGGTTAAAATAGATAAACGGTCTGAGCAGTCTTAAAGTGTTGCCATTTCACCACCGTGAGCTGAGATGGTGTGCAGTTGATTAGATGTTGCTTATATGAGCCATTTAAAAATCTATAGTGACATCAAGTACTGCCTGCCCGCCAGATGTATGATATATAGATCAGTTAAATAGGGGCTGTTTTATATACATTTAATTATGTGTATAATAAGTATTATGTGCAATGTATTGCGTGCCTACTGGTCACTTAGCTAAAGCTAAATGTTTGACGAGAGACTTATTCCTACTTCCTGTGTTAGCAAGATCAATGTCCACCCTCTATAAACATTTATCAGCAGGATGTCTAATCCATACCTGTTAATTTGTGACCTAACTGTATCTAAGAAAAAAAAATCTCTATAAGTCGCTTTGGATAAATGTGACTACTTATCCAAATGACTCATATTAAGGAGTAAGTATAATATAATAGTGTTCTCCTCTCCTTACAGTCTGAGAGTACATTTCAACAAATGTACTCTTTGTAAGTCGCTTTGGATAAAAGCGTAAAGAATCCCCACATGTAATTTGTAAATGTATAGCTGTTAGCTCCATCCGTGATAATGGATAGGCCTGCCTAGCTAAGTACCTTCTCCGTGCTACGAGCGACCATTTCAAGCCACTCAGCGGCCAGCGGTGAAACGATGACAAGAAGTTAGCACCGTGATGTCACATTCCACACGCTCCAGGATCCCTTCAGCGGTATAAAGGCGTATAAATCAATCCATCTACCGATACTACAGCTTTCAATTTAGCATTATATCTACTGTAGTATTAACCTATGATCCCATCCATGATCAACCTGTAAATGGTAAATGGATTGCCTTTATATAGCGCTTTTATCCAAAACGCTTCACAGTATTGCCTCACATTCACCCATTCATACACCGACGGCGGTGTCAACCATGCAAGGTAACAACCAACACATCAGGAGCAGTTAGGGTTAAGGTGGTGTCTTGCTCAGGGACACCTCGACACTTAGCTAGGCAGAGCCCGGGGATCGAACCAGAAACCTTCCGGTCACCAGACAACTGCTCTTACCTGCTGAGCTACTGCCGCCCCCATCACCTGTGATCCATTCACTACCAACCATATTTATGTGAATATCTATGAATCATACACCGACGGCGGTGTCAACCATGCAAGGTAACAACCAACACGTCAGGAGCAGTTAGGGTTAAGGTGGTGTCTTGCTCAGGGACACCTCGACACTTAGCTAGGCAGAGCCCGGGGATCAAACCAGAAACCTTCCGGTCGCCAGACAACTGCTCTTACCTGCTGAGCTACTGCCGCCCCCATCACCTGTGATCCATTCACTACCAACCATATTTATGTGAATATCTATGAATGAAACAAAATTTTGAATGAGGACTAAAAGCAGGATCGTGTGTAGTCAGTGGCGGTGGGGTGTTCGACACTCAATGGCAAGGTTGAGGGTTCGATCACCAACTGTCCACAGCCGACAGCTCACGGGCATTCCTGGCCGAGATGTCTAACCTCCTATACCTGCTGATTAATGACATGCACCTATTCTGTATTCACCGTGAGGCACTTGGGATGAAAGCACCTGAGGAATAATTTGACAGTAATAAATAGAGTCGAACAATTAAATAAATATGTACATGAACTCCCTTCAGACATCTAAGGACTTATAATAGTGTATAATATGATTATGTGTTATGATCCAAATCTGACCAAATTGAACCAATTCATTAAACATGATGTACAAATGTACATGTCATGTCCTACGGGGGGATTGTTATGGTCCCGTTTCATATAAAGTTCAACATGTCAAGTTGATTTATGATTGATTATTCTATAAAAACGACCGACGAGGTCCATGGGAATCCTTTACAACCTATTTGAGTCTGGGTTAAGTGGGGGTGGCACACACACATACATGCACACCCACACACACGTGCGTGCATGCCCACACACACACACACACACACACACACACACACACACTGCCACCTGCCTATGCATCTCTTCTCCTTTGTTTGAAAGATTATATCGGCCTATTTAAATGTTTAATGATAAACTATTTATTTAATAAGGTCTGTTGAGACATTTCTACAGATGGAAAGGCAGATGCTGCAGGTGTATTTCAAACATTACTGATAAGCTGCAATACTAATGCTAAAAATAAGCCTAATAATAAGACCAACGCAAATAAGTTAATTAATTTAAACTATTGGGTCACACAAGCAACCTGTTTGTTCACACAAACAGGAAGGCAAATATTGGCTGGCATCATGAAAGTGACATCATAACCTAGGAGCTGTCTAATGAGCAACTTTGATGGACAGGCTGACGCACACACAACACACACACACACACACACACACACACACACACACACACTCAATAGAGCGATTAAGGAACGGATGTCGCTTCAAGATTGAGTTAAATAAGGTAAACACTGTTGTTGTTTACTGCCATAAAACAAGGTAAACACACAAAGCAGTTGAGCAAATAGACTCCTGCGATGGCTACTTCAAACAGATGTCACAGATTATATATATATAGTGTATGTTTATCTATCTATATATCTATATCTATATATCTATATATATAAGATAAGATAGGATAGAACTTTATTGATCCTGAAGGAAATTCTTGTGCCAGGTTGCATAGCAATAGAATAAAACAATAGAGAAATAAACAGTAGAATAATAAAAATAATATAACAGATTTACAAATGTACAGTAAGTCTAAGTCATAGGAGAAGTATAAACATATAGGTGAAGTATAAAAATATAGATAAGATATTCAGTCAGCAAAAAAAAAATTGGCAATAATTGAAGTGTAATAAAAGGGTAATAATAATAATGGTAAGAGGAAATATTGCACATGATATATATATATATATATATATATATATATATATATATATATAGACTCAAAGTTGAACATCTGTTAAATGTCAACATCTTTTTATGTCCTTATGAACGGACCAATTCACCCCACGCATGTTAACTACTACATCTACATTAGTATGTAGTAGGAACACAGTAGGCCTTAAGTAGGCCTGTCCGTTTCATGCGATCCAACGCATTAGTTTGAGTAATGGAAAACACAAACGTAATGTTCCCCTACGGACCCACGCCGTGCTCTCTCCCCCCAATCCCCCCCCCCCTCCCAAATCTTATCGTTTTGCGCACACACACACACACACACACACACACACACAGCACACACACACACGCACGCATAGCCTACAGCCTCCGCTTGAGCGCCCGGTGAGCCAGTAGGCTGGTTTTAAATGTGCGTGCAGCGTGATGATGATGATGATGATGATGAGGAGGAGGAGGAGTCGCTGGGTCTATTTATTCTGAACACCCCCCCCCCCCCCCGCCTCCTCCCCCCCAGAGCGACGCATTCATCCGGAAAGTCGGAGTCGGGCTGGAAATTCTAGTAGGCGCGTTGTTATTATTAAGAGTCCGACTGCTGAGTTATTTGAATCGCCAAAATGCAAAATGCATCCCTTGACGGTTCAACAATCACATAAAAAACACTCTGAGATGAACACCTAGAATAGAATACCCTCCAGTACCTGCATGCATGGAGGGGAAAAAAAAACTTTGCGTGGGAACAATAATAACTGCATTGGAAAACCCCACACAAACAGACACGGCCACCAGAACGCGTCTCTTTGGTTATAAGGGAAATGAAACAAGCGGGATTAACGTGCATGGAAGCCCGTCACTCTCCGTGTCTCGAATGGTGTGATAAAAAAAAAAAAGACCACCCCAACAAAACAACAAAACAAAACAAAAAAAATGAAGGCAGGCAGGAATTATCAACCTTATCCTCCCGACAACAGTGGAGCGTCCGAGCACCCGGGACGCATGGAGAAAGAAAGAAAGAATGGGAAAAAGCGCGTAAAACGGTTGGAAAACGTACTTTCCCGCGTGGGTCTGGGTCTCCGTCTCGTTCTGCCCCCCCCACCACCACCACGACCACCACCACGGTCGGTGTCGGTGTGTCGGCGGCGGCGCTGCTGCTGAGCCCACCTCCCTCCACCGCGAGAGGCGAGAGAGAGAGAGAGAGCAACACGCAAACACGCTTCATGGATTTGTTGGAGCATCGCGGAAAAACCGTAGTGGACTTTACCCTGTGTGTGTGTGTGTGTGTGTGTGTGTGTGTGTGTGTGTGTGACTGTGTGTGTGACTGTGTGTGTCACTGGGTGTGTGTGTGTGTGTGTGTGTGTGTGTGTCTGTGTGTGTGTGTGTGTGTGGTGGAGCTGTTTGTCATGAATGAATGAACGGAGAGTGTGTATATATATTATATCGGGAGGATGCTCCCTCTCAAGCATCCCTGACTCTCAGGAGTTGATACAGGTCTACATGATTCTCCAAGTGGACCGTTTTTAATTTATATGTGTGAATTGTGAATTGATTTTAAGTTCTAGACCACTCAAGATAACCCAAATGATCTAAATTAAATCTCTTCAAAGTACTGTATTGTTCTACAAAAGTCACACAGCCAGTATATAGCCTGTCTAATTTGTCTGTATAGGTCCCTCATATCCCTCATATACATATCCAGTAGTGGCCGGTGAACTAATATTATAAATAGGTGATGCGATAGATGATGCTATTCTCTCTCTCTCTCTCTCTCTCGCTCTCTCTCTCGCTCTCGCTCTCGCCCTCTCCCTCTCTCTCTCAATTCAATCAAAAGAGCTTTATTGGCACATGGGAAACATTACATGGTGGTAAATAAATAAAAACAAACAAATAAAACAATTGTCTGTACAATTACAGATATTCTACAATAAAGAAATGTGTAAACAAAACTGCAATATTGCAATCAAATATACAAATAAGAATATGTAATAATAATAAAAAAGATTATTTATATTATTTATAATACATACAAGAGTATCTCTCTCTCTCTCTCTCTCTCTCTCTCTCTCTCTCTCTCTCTCTCTCTCACACACACACACACACACACACACACAATCTCTCGCTCTCTCTCTCTCCCTCTCGCTCTCCCTCACACACACACACACACATACACACACACACACACTCTCTCTCTCTCTCTCAGTCCCTTCCACCCTCTCTCCGGCTCCCTGAATCTCGGCCAGGAGTCCAGTCCACCTCTTCCCGGCGTCCTCCTGTCTGCCTGGCGGGCGGCCAATCGAAGTGTGTGGAAATGACACCGCCAGCCGGGGCGGCGGAGATTCTCCCTCATCGCTCCGCTCCCCTTCCCTTCCCTCCCGACGCCCGCAGACCGGGGCTGACATTGGCTAGAAAGTGGAGCACCTCGTCAGGGACAATCAATGCGCAATCGATCGAGCTGCGTGCTGGAAAAAGAGAGAGAGAGAGAGAGAGAGAGAGAGAGGAGGAGGTGGAGGAGGTGGAGGAGGAGGAGGAGGAGGAGGAAGGCTGTTTGAACGGACGCTGCCCGCCGGCCGGCTGCAGACCTCGGCACAATCCAATTGCTCTCCGACACACACAAGAGTCCTCCTATAACATTATCCTATAACAGAGACCTCCTATAACATTATCATTATTATTATTACTTTTATTACGCTTCAATTATTACCAAATTGTTTTTGCTGACTGAATATCTTATCTTTTACCTATATTTTAGACTTACTGTAAATTTGTCAATCTGTTATATTATTTGTATTATTCTACTGTTTATTTCTCTATTGTTTTATTCTATTGCTATGCAACCTGTCACAAGAATTTCCTTCGGGATTAATAAAGTTGTATCTTATCTTATCTTATCTTAACGCAGCGACAAAATACAAATGTTCTGTTCGACTTGTGCTGTAGGGAATGTGTTGTTTGTTTGTTTGTTTGTTTGTTTGTGGGTCCTGTTCATCAGTCCAAACATGAGTTTATATACTGCCTGTACAATATCTTATTAAGAGGTCTGATATGAGTGCAATTATTGTGGTTATTCCTGGATTTAGGGTTATGATTTGAACACATCCAATATAATTGTTTGTGTAAATACACAAACAAACCCACAAGACCCATGGGGCTATACATCATGTTTAATCCAAATGCTGTATTGTTGTATCGGATAATTCTATAGGCATCACGTTACAAAAGTACATGTTTTCTGTATTTCTCATTGTTGACATGGTATAAACTCAGTGTTTGAACACAGTATTATATTCGGAAGTTTCCCTGTCATAATACCAACTGGCCCTTTAACTGAGCAGAGATGACCTCACAACGGGGGAGTTTTAAACGGACCCACCAATGGAAAGTTGAACCTGACCATTTAAAGTCTCCTTAACATGAGGTCATGATGTATAATAGCATAATTCAGGGGAAAATCCTGTTTTAACGCATGGTATTTAAATTACAAATATATAGTTATGAAAATATATAGTAGTTTAAGTCCTCAATATTGTTGAGTAATAGCTCATCGGTTTGCAGTGATGTTCTTTATACCCAGATATACAGTATGTATTCATAACAATTCAACACCTAATATTACTCTCTTTGGACAATTACTCTGTTTGGACAAATGTAGCTTATAGTACTTGTAAGTCGCTTTAGACAAAAGCATCTAAAATGGACAAAAATGCCCTAAATGTATACTGTATATGTTTAATGGAGGCCTATATTATTAGTTGTAGTGGTAGCACAACAAATATGAATTATTATACAAAACATTCTGTGTGAGTTATGTTTCTTATAATATTAAAAAGTATGATGTCGAGAGCCGGATAATATTATTATTTGTAATGTTATCAGCACAAACATGTTGGTTTGCATCTCAATTCATATCAGTCATATTATACCCTGCAATGTTGGTTATTACACCACAGCAATTGGCCACAATATTTTGACAGAAATGTTTCTCTCAGCTTTTCCACTGGGGAGCCGTGAGAACATGGCCAGGGTCACGGTGACAGAACAGCAGGTTTCATCGCGTCGCTTTGAGTCTTGAATGACAGGACTCTAGTTTAGCTGTTCCAGCTGTCAGTCTGTGATTGTTGTTGATGTTGTGTGTCCGATACACACAGGAAGCAACACATGCAGGATTGCATTTATATCGTGCTTGGATTGCATGGATTGCATGTACATCGTGCTTTTATCCAAAGCGCTTTACAGTATTGCCTGACAGTCATGTTCATGGGGATAGTCTAACGGGGAAGGATGGTTAAGTAGTGGTTATTGGGTGTTTATCCAGATAGCTGTAACACATATCCCTTCTGACTGTTCAGTTCCCTGAACTAAATGTGTACAATGGTGCATGTTCTAGAATCAGAATCAGAATCAGAATCAAAAACAGCTTTATTGCCTTAGTTTTTGCAAACTAAAAATATGCTTTTGTGCAATTGGTGCCTGACATTGAACATTAAAAACATAGAAATTCCAAAAAATTAAATTAAAAAATGTAAATATAGAAAATATATTCAAATAAGCAATAAAAAGGCACAATCTAAAGAAAAGATGTGCGTTAGGAAGTACTACAGACACACATAATATGTGCTATATGGTCACCTGACCATCCCTGTAAGGAGATACCCCCCACGTGGTCCTTCTCAAGGTGTCCTCCCCTCTCCATTGGGGGGCTTTGGGGGCGTTCCTTTGGCCTTTTGAGGACTGGGGAAGAGGGGTGGGGGCCGGGTCAGGGGCGGGGTTTAATACGACAGGAGCCGTGCAAGAAATAAATAAATGGACAGACTAATCTGGCCAGTCTGATTAAGACGTAAAGACGATTGAGATACCATTTAAAAAAGTATTACAAATGGCTGGTCATATTTGTCCATAGTACTCATATAATACGCATGTATTTACACGTATTCATGTCCTTATTTTATTCTTACTTTGGACAACGTAAGACACCAGATGTAGGCTATTATGTAATTATCGTAATGTATTATGTGTTATCGTAGATATATGGCTCAGTTAGAGGCTATCTAAAAATGACAAAATAATGACATAAAACAAAATATACATGTACAATTAGTCGTAGGGCGATGTTATACTAACGCATTTCTGATTATTTTTCCTTTTTAGATGTAGATGATGATGGATGATGAACAGAAGTAGGGAAATAAATCAGAGGATGCAAGTGCTGAGCTGCCGGGAGGTCGCAGCGACGCGCATCAGTGCGCGCGCTGATGCGTGCATGGAACTCTCGCGCCGCTCCGCCACGCGCGCCTCTTTGTTGTTTCACTTTCGCGCGGCGAGGCGCGAGGAATTTGGGTTTCAGGCTTTCCATAGATATCCCGCTGCGTGCGCATGCGCATAGAAACACTGACACACACACGGGCACAGACATACTGTAGATACAGCAGACACAGACAGACAGGGACACACAGACAGAGACACAGACAGACAGACAGAGACACAGAGAGAGACAGACACAGACAGACAGACACACAGCGACAGAGAGACAGACACACAGAGACACAGCCACACAGATACACACACACACACACACACACACACATATAGTTTGCATTATTGTTCGTAAAAGTATAATCTACATTTACAGTTGCAGTAATTTTGCATTCAACCAACAAAAGCCTACAACCAATGAAACACTGTTGAAATAAATGTCAACAAAAAGAAGTATCGCGGTATCTGAGCGTCTGGTAGTTTGAAGAGTAGTGGCACAGCGCCCTCTACCGGCGGGATGTGTAACAACATCAGACGTCACTCGCCATTGACAGCTGTGTCCACGCACACACACATGTTGACGTTATGGTTTGTGAACGCTTGTGTAAATTTGAATTTTCCAATGGCTTATCCAATATTTGTTGTCATTGTTGTCATTACCTGACATGCTTGGATCATAAATTGTAGTGATTTTTTTTAACCCTAACCTGGAGATTAAAGAAGAACCTTTCTTGTAAAGAAAAATGTATGTATATATTTATAAATAATATATCTCTGAAATACATTTTTATAGTTCTGTATATATGAATATACATATACTAGGAGCTGGAATCACTTTTGGGCAAGTGGGATACTGTGTTCCTGGTTGTATTGACCATTTAAACTATGGATGCACCGATACCGATACCAGTATTCGGTATCGGTCCGATACTATGCTCATGTACTCGTACTCGTACTCGTTAAACTACTCCGATACAACCGCACCGATACCACTTTGGCAACGCAACGTTAACCTTGTAATATTCTTAGCCAAGGAATATTGAAATAAAGAGATGCAATAATAATAATAATAATACATTTTATTTGTAGTGCACTTTACATTTAAAAAAAACCTCAAAGTGCTACAGATTGAAAAGCAAGAAAGTGCTAAAAACTAAGTATAAAAATCTAGCAGAAGGCTCTGGAGAAAAGGTAGGTTTTCAGGCCTCGTTTAAAAGCATCCACAGTCTGTGGTGCCCTCAGGTAGTCGGGGAGAGCATTCCACAGGCTGGGAGCGGCCGCGCAGAAGCAACCGAGTTGTCGTTTATGGATGTTTAATAGCAACTGCGCATGGTACCGAGCATGGGCGTAGAATTTAGTGGGGACGCTGGGGACATGTCCCCACCAATTAACAGAGCACCCCCCCCCCCATCAGAACCGCGAATTAACGGAGCCCCCCCCCCCCCCAGACAAAAAATAACATGTTTTCAAAGTCATTAGAACTGTAGGGCTAATGGTTTTATTAAGTACTCGTATCGGTATTCGGTATCGGCAAGTACCCAAATGTAAGTACTTGTACTTGTACTCGGTCTGAAAAAAGTGGTATCGGTGCATCCCTAATTTAAACGGTGTGTCAACAGGTAAGAAGGACTGGGTGGGCTATAATCATTCAAATCATGACACTGCAAGTTTTAATTATTTTGTTTTTCTTTGTGTAGTTTTTGTTTGTTCCCCAAGATGTCACTTTTCTTTAACTTCATAGCGTTGATTGAGTCCTTATGAGTCTGATTTGACTCTGGAACCTGATCCTTCCAGATTCATTTCAGAGCTCAAATGAACCAAAAATCACAGTGCAATGTTCCTTTATATTTATACATGCATTTATCATGGTGTGAAGTAGCAATCACTGTTCAATCTACATTGTTGATGTGTACTTTTATTAATATAGTCCAACTTTTCTTTTCTTTATGGAAATCAGTGATTCAGCTTCAATTAGCCTCCTCAACTGAAACGCTATGAAAACTGGTCAGAAGATGGTCAGAAGTGTAATTTTTGGATTAAATGTTTTATAGTGTGTTAATTCCCTCTTGCTGTTGGTTTCGGCGTCTTACATATGTAAATTATTATTATTATACTACAGTATTTATTGCAACCATTTCCCAACAAAAGGAAAGAGAAGATCCTAAAAATAAATACAATGTTGAGTT
Organism: Coryphaenoides rupestris; assembly: GCA_002895965.2. Classification (NCBI taxonomy): domain Eukaryota; kingdom Metazoa; phylum Chordata; class Actinopteri; order Gadiformes; family Macrouridae; genus Coryphaenoides; species Coryphaenoides rupestris. Next base: position 191,670 of record PIJE02000707.1, on the reverse strand, counting down.
CCTCAAATAAAAACATAACATGGCCTACATTTTTTTTACATATTTTCAAACGAGCCAAATGAAATAAGCAAATGTGCAAATGAACTGTCCATGTCATTGAAAATTAAATAAGGTAGGCCTATTAAGCAATATTGTACCTAATATTTGTACTTGGGAGTGAGTTGTCTCCTGAAATATAGATAAACCATTGGTGGCCATATTCTAGTTCTATCCCAGTGTGTTTACAATCATCGTCATCAACAACTTCTTAATTGCTGTTATTTGCCGTCTTAATTGTCTTAATAGTCGTTGCCTGCCTGCTGTTCTGATAATCAACCACTAGAGGTCGTTGTTACTCTATAAAATGAGGGTTGAGACTGCATCTTTGAGCTCTCTACCTGTGGCTTGTGTCTCGTATCTCTATCTCTCTGTGGCTTGTAGCTCTCTCTCTCTGTGGCTTGTAGCTCTCTCTCTGTGGCTTGTAGCTTTCTCTCTCTGTGGCTTGTAGCTCTCTCTATCATAATCAGATCAGAATTAGAAACAAGTTTATTGCCAAGTAGTTTTCAGAGACAAGGAATGTGCTTTTGTGGATTGGTGCACAATATTGAACATTAAACAGAAAGTAATTCTATCTGAGGCGGTGAGACTCAGGTGACCCCGAAACTGCCTCATATAATTTACCATCGTGTGGCAAATGATGAGAATAGAGAGCTGTTATGGTTCCACTTAAGCCTTCAGGTTTTTTGGGGGGGGGGGGTTTCACATTTTTGGAATTTAGATTGTACAATTCATAAAAAAGGTTAAAATCGACAGTTTTCCCCCATAGAGGACAGAGCGACACAGATGACTCTAAAAATTGTCCAACCTGCGAGAGAGAGAAGTACAATATCGACCAGCTCAACTCTGTATCAACAGGTCTGTTGATTGCTGTGAAGGGAGGAAGTTTAAATTCCCTATTTAGAGCATCCAAATACTGACAACGTGAATGTCACTTCCACATCTGCATTCCAGTTAATGTTATTAGCATCTTTATGGTCTAATAACACAGGCCTATGCATGTTAGGCATATAGGCCTGCCTTCTACTAAGGGAATAAAATGGAGAAGAATCTATCATACGAGCCCCTGAGTCCTCAAAACAGTGCATTTATTTCACCCTTTCTTTTGTCATTTGCCTTTGACACCATGTGTTTGGGATCATTCAAACATTAGAAGTTAAAGTTATACCACGGATTGTTTGAATTATGGCGTTGCTTTGGCGATGCCCAAAGCAACAAGCAGACTTTCCTGCCTTGGCGGCCTAGTGTTGGATTGTTCCTGTTTCAGCTCGCTTCCTGTTAATATCAACATGTATTTCCATCTCGCTGTCCCGCACTTAAACCGTAGCCCAATGTGTTTGGAATTGGGATTGATCAGAAAGAAAACTAGATCCATCCATTCGTCTGAATGTCCCCCTCGGCCACCCCATGCTGGGCTATGGACTCATTGTGTGTAAGGACACATCGCTGTAGCCTGCACTTAAATTTCATTTCAGACACTTTCACCCCGGGTCTTTTACAATGTCTGCAATAATAAAACTTGATATGCCAATGAAATGATCAATCAATTCAAACTATTGCCACTGAGTCATCCAGAGGGTGAAGTTAGTTGGTGGAACAATATGCAGATCCACATAAAATGGAATAATTCTAAATATTTGCACGTTAGGGCTTCTAGCATGTCTTGTGCATCTCGTCTGGGTTTGTTTGGGTGTCTGGGTTTGTTTGGGTGTCTGCCCTCCATTGAGCCTCTGTGAACCTCTGCCTTCAGACTGGATGTCCCGACCTGACCCCTGTAGATCCAGGACCATAGCTCAGGCCACATGTGGAGACCATGTGTTGTTGTTCATGATGCCCGCTGCCTATATATTCAACATTAGCCACATGCCTTTCGGCGCGCGCATAGTCGCTCCCTGGCAGCGCCGTAACTCACTTGGCAACCAGATTAACAAAAGCAGACACGTACGCCCAAAGGAAGATCCAGAGGCATTACTCATGTGGCTGCGTGGACCAGCCAGTCGCCAGCCTGAATGCCTGAGAAACGTGGGCTTAAACGATGGTAGTACACTTCCCTCTCCTCTCCTCACCTTCCCTCTCCTAACCATTTCCATTTAGGGCATTTGGCAGACGTTTTTATCCAAAGTGACTTACATTTGTTGAAGGAGACAGCAATATATCACTGCGTAACCCGAGCACTAACTTGCGTGTTTGTAAGTCTTGGCATTATTAATAGTACTTAGCATTGTTCTTAGATGTGGGTAATGCACTCAGAATGGCACTTCTGCTCTTAGCCCAGCTATTATGCAGGCAACCTAGCAATTATGAAACCCGTCTCTATTATCCTTGCAATTATGAATGCTTGAATCCTGTTCTATTCTTATCTTTATGCACCACAGTGATATATTGCTGTCTCTTTCTACAAATGTACTCATTGTAGGTCGCTTTGGAAAAAAGCGTCTGCCAAATTCCCTCAATGTGAATGTAAATATAATGTACATTTAATCTACCTTGTGTAAGATAATATTGTGTTTGAATTAGGGATGGACCGATACCGATACCAGTATTCGGTATCGGTCCGATACTATGCTCATGTACTCGTACTCGTACTCGTTAAACTACTCCGATACAACCGCACCGATACCACTTTGGCAACGCAACGTTAACCTTGTAATATTCTTAGCCAAGGAATATTGAAATAAAAGAGATGCAACCGAGTTGGCGTTTATGGATGTTTAATAGCAACTGCGCATGGGTACCGAGCATGGGCGTAGAATTTTAGTGGGGACGCTGGGGGACATGTCCCCACCAATTAACAGAGCACCCCCCCCCCCCCATCAGAACCGCGAATTAACGGAGCACCCCCCCCCCCCCCATCAGAACCGCGAATTAACGGAGCACCTCCCCCCCCCCCCATCAGAACCGCAAATTAACGGAGCACCTCCCCCCCCCATCAGAACCGCGAATTAACGGAGCACCCCCCCCCATCAGAAACCGCGAATTAACGGAGGCCCCCCCCCCCCCCCCCCAGACAAAAAATAACATGTTTTTCAAAGTCATTAGAACTGTAGGGCTAATGGTTTATTTAAGTACTCTTATCGGTATTTGGTATCGGCAAGTACCCCAAATGTAAAGTACTTGTACTTGTACTCGGTCTTGAAAAAAAAGTGGTATCGGTGCATCCCTAGTTTGAATGCAGTAGTTTCATAGCGGGTGAATATTTGAGTATGATACTGACACAAGTAACACAGTAACACAAGTAACACAGTAAAATATTATCAACAAATGTGATTTTGAATCCAGGAACTTCATTTATTTCAAAATTCACAAGAAACATTTACGCTGTCAAATAATAGTAGGAAAGGAACACTTGAGTAATATCAACATCTTGCAAAATAAGTGCTTGAATTTAGTAGAAATGTAACTTTTTATTAAAATGCTAAAATCGAAAATGTAGCCAATGTTATGCTATATATATTTTTCTATTATAATTCCAAATTTGTTTCAGCATTTATGAATTTTCACATATTGGAGATTTCAATTAAAAAAAAACAATAATCAAAAGGAAAGCATAAACATAATTTCCCAGTACATTTATACACTCAAATCACAAAGATAAAACGTTGGCTTAAAATAACAACATACTGTATGTCTAAAAACATATTAAATATCAAAACAGAAATTAATATTGAATTCATGACAGAGAATTAAGAATCACACAAGGCACTCTAGAGGTAATACATGTTGAGGTATGACAGTGTTTATCGTTGAATAAAAACGGACACAGCAACTGTGTGCTGTACACAGCAATGTGATCCGAGCATCAGTAACAAACCACCTGTCCATTTGAAGTTGTTTATGTATGCATTTACTATAGGCTCTATAGGCTCTACAGGCTACACACACCTTCATATGTATGTGGGCATCTACTCTTGAGTGCATAGGGAGTCAGAGCAGTTTGTACTCTAAATCTGCCACAGTTGATAACTCTTTGGTAAGTAGCAGCAGTGTGCGTGACCACTCCGCTCAACTTGAGTCAGCATTTTGAAGATATTTCATTTTGTTTTCATTATCCACAAGTCTCACGTCTCAGAGATAAGTCCTGCTCTGTAATCCAGGACACCATAGATGGGTATATCCTGTACAAGCTATTGTTTTTCTTACATTTTAGATTGATGTAATTCTGACTACGTACATTGTAAGAGACAATAAGTAACAATGCACTAGCTGATTTGTGGTTTCAAAGGACACAATGAGGGTCAGATATAGGCCTAACATGTTGTGGGCCAGGAGGATTTGCACATTTGGCACATTTGCTAATGCTGTTGAAGATGAGTCACCTATTGTGTACCCATAGTGACTAAATTGTTCCCCTGTTCCCTATAATACGTTACACAACAAAAATTAACATTAATATTCATTATTGGAAATATACATAACACACGCAGCATATACACATGTTTGAATTGTTGCATCCATCTCACAAACCTCTGGGTGTTTCATACTTGAATTATTTTCCTGATTTTGGTTTTGTTTTCTCTGACACGCTGGGGAGGGGACTAGTTTTTTTTTGTCATATTTCACGTCTCCTTCTTGTGATTAAATATATCAATGTATCTCTACACTTCAGACAACTACATGGCTCACTTGGACATCCTACATTAAAGAAATAAGATAAACACAAGGTGGTCATTCAAATACAACACACCTTTCCAGTTGCTGGCAGGTAAAAATGACATACGTATATACACTTCAGTTTCAGCAGTTCTTCGGTGGAGTGACTTGTTAAAATGTAACAATTTATACATAATGCTGAGTAGAAAGTGTCTTCTCATAGACCTATTCATTTTGAACTGATTCAACATCTCTTCAAGACCTGAGAATGTGTGTTGTGGTGTCCCACAAGGGTCCATGCTTTGGACCCTTTCTGTTTTACTTTCTACCTGCGAGGAGTAAGGGCTCTCTGCTGGGAGTCCAAATCAAGTCCAACCATTTTGTGACTTTATTGCTTTAGTATGTAATCTGGGAGTTTGAATTGATCTTCACCTGAATAGTGAGAACCTCATAAGAAAACCTTTCTAAACCCAAACCCAAAACCTTGTCCCACTCTATCCTTGCTGGACACCGAGACGGTTCCTAGCCGGACACCCAGCTGTGTGAGCTATTCTTCACCCTCTGAGCAAACAATTGAGGGCCCCCTGTGGGGTCAAAATTGAAGTCCAGTGCATCCCCGTCCATAAGGGTTTCGTGAAGGACAGACTCCATGTCGCACTCAAACCTCTCCAACGAAACGTTGTCCAGGTCGCTGGGCAGCCTCTCAGGGTACTGACCCTGGAGATGGGAAGGGACAGGTCCCCCATATCCCCCGTTGCTACTGCCATAGTGGGCCGGAACAGCGCCGGCGTGTCTTGAGTGGCCCAGGGGCATCTGCATGCATGTCCTGGGGTTGGTCATTCGAGGCGGGCCCCTGGTCAGATTAACACTAGTCAGTGGGATCATGTTGCAGCTATTCGGCTCCTGGGAGCGAGAAGGGCCCTGCCGGCATGCTGGTGGCGCGTGTCGACGTGGACCAGGATGAGCCGCTAGAGCGTGTATCATTTTGACGCCCTCGTGCACCCCCACATGCTCCTGGTTGCCGTAGCCGCGGGGCGGGCAACCTCCATGGCCGGGAAGGTTCACCAACATCTCCACGGGAGGCATCATCTGTTCCCTGGCACGTTCGCCGCTGGAGGTCAGCAGCTCCTTGAGGAGGCCGGCATGGCAGTTGTAACGGGTGTCAAAAGACCCGAAGCCAGGCTGGGCGTCCGGAGCGCTGTTCACGAGGACGGGGGACAGCGAGGTCATCTGTGGCTGGCCGTACGCCATGTGCGGTAGGTAGTCTTGCGGCGGCCGGTGGGGGGGCATGGCTGCGGTGTGGGGCGTGCTGTAGGGGCCTTTCTGCAGAAGAGGACCGGCTGTGGAGTGGGGGGTGTCAGGGGCCAGCTGAGGCATTTTGGGGGACAGACAAAGGTTCATGTTGTCCAAAAGACTCTCCATGACCCCCTCGGACCTGCGTTGGCTCACAGGGCCCGTCAGCTCTGACACGATGGGGAGGGGACTAGCAGATCCTCCAGGATAGCCGATGTGGACTATGTCGCCGTCGCCCAAGTCCTCATGTTCGGGCAGGAAGGGTGAACGGCGGCCACTCAGGTTGCTGGCGTCTGAGTTGGTGCGGGTCCTGAAGGTGCTCCAGGGGTCAAAGTCGTCGTTGCTGTGGGAGTTTGGGCTTTCCATCCACTTGGTGTACAGTGGCCCTGGGCTCGTCACACCTCCATCTGTGTGTTCCTGTAGCGACCCCTGCATACAGAGGCACACAAGCATGTGTATTAATACAATGAATTTTAAAATGCACTTGGTTGAAATACACTATCTCTGTCACTCTAACTGACACTTCTGAACTACTTTTCAAACACTTGAGGGGGAAACAATTTAGCTACACCAATCTTCTCAGCCTCACTTTGGGCAAGCCACTTTGGATAAAGGTGTATGCTGAGAGAATCTACTCAAATGAATCTACTCTCATCAAAGTTGTTAAGATACCGTCAGTATGGCACCTTCTTTTTGGCGGCCCGTCCTCGGCTCTTGGCGAACTTGCTGCTGTTGTCCATGGAGGCCGCTCTCCGCCGAGGTGATTTGCCGCTCTTGCCGCCTTCTGGGTTCAGCATCCACCAGGAGCTCTTCCCTGTGCCCTCGTTCTGCATGCGCATGAATCGGCTGTGCAGCGACAGATTGTGTCTGATGGAGTTCTGGACATGAAACAAAAAATTGACAACAAATTGAAGGGTCTCGTATGCTTGAAGAATCTCGTATTTCGACACCACCACTGTCTATCGATTGTATGTTCTAGCCCAAAAGACTCTATTCTGTCCAAGTTCAACCCTGGCCACCACCTTCCTGACCTGTATCTGCTGACTGTGAGTCACTTTGGATGACAGCATCTCCTAAATTGAAGTACGAAGCGCTCTTTGAAGAGAAAGTCCTCAAAGTCAGAAGACTGTTATGTATTCTGTATTAAGTGATGTATTCATCAGATAATTATTGCCGGTTTATTATAGCGTCATTGTCTACTCTTCTCACAGTGCATCTAATCCAATATTTCCCATGATGAACACCGCATACTGTCCACCCCTCCCAACCCCAGGCTTCTATATCCTCATCTCACGTCAATCTTTTTGCGTCCTTACATTACATGAGATTTACATTCAGGGCATTTAGCAGACACTTTCATCCAAAGCGACCTACAATAAGTACATGTGTCCAAAGAGAGTGAAACAACAATATACAGCTGATGGTACTGTATAGCAAGACTTTCAAGCGCACATAATTGCTGGGTTAACCCCTTGCTGGTAAACAGCACGCTAACTAGAATAAGAGGCTACACAATGCTAAGTACTATTTTTAAGTGCCGGGACGTACGAACATACAAGATGGTACACAATGCCAAGCGCTATTTTCAACACTCGTCCTTGACATCGACGCGATGCATAGGCGACGTGGAAGACAGAAAACGCGAGCCTTGCTCAGCGTTCCTGGGCGTCAATCCGACCACTTTCAGACATAGTTTCGAAGACCATTGACTGTCCGGGACCGTCTCATCTCGCCAGACCACAAAGAGTTGAGTAGAGGACAGAGCTCAGCAGTTCCTGAGCTCGGTGCAGTGAATGGGGGGAACCACGTCAGGCAGCTTCTCTATCATCAACCCTCATTCTTATCGTTTTATTACACTCCTACGTGCGCCGAAAATACCCACAATAACGCTCTCACGGACACGGTTGGGTCCGAAAACCAAACCGAAAAAACTAAAATAAGAGTAAAAATGCACAGGACAGCAACACAGGACAGAAAATACTATGGGGGTGGGGGGAGGTGGGGAAGGAGGGGAATGCCCATGTGAGTGGAGCGGCGAGTCCCACGAGTGGAGCCAGATGTCCTCAGACCACAGAATTCTTCAAGGGTATACAAACGCACGGAGATAAAGCCACACACACATCCAGCAACAATGGAGGGCCTGTCCGTGGGAGCGCCCGAAGACGTCTGTCTTTTTGGGTTTGGTGGCGGCGGCGGTGGCCGAGGGCTCTGGGCGAATCCACGTCTCACTGCTCATTAATGATGTCATGATGATTTATCATGAGTCCTGCTGCGTTTTACTATTATAAGCGGTTATATAGATATATATACATTTAAAAAATATTAAATAGATCATTAATTGGATAACGCCTGTTGACTTCAAGCATGGGAGAAGGAATACAATTGGGTATTTGTTATTTCCATTTGTACATTTGCACATTTAAATGTGTGTGTGTGCGTGGGTGGATGCGTGCGTGCGTGCGTGCGTGTGTGTGTATGTGTGTATGTGTGTGTGTGGTGGGGGATGTGAGTTCACATTTCTTCAATTCACATCGCAACTTTTGACAGCTCGGCGCCGTGGCAGCACAGCAAATGCAACGCTAATTGCCGTCTGCCTGTGCCTTGTGTAATACAGCGACAAACAAGGTTCCATTTCGGGGTCGACAATGGAAAGGTCAACGAAAACATACGTTTTGTGGCGCAGAAACATATAGACGGAGAGTTCAGACAGGGGGAGGCGAGGGGAGGGGCGGGGGGTGGAGGGGGGGGTGGGGTGGGTGGAGGTTGTGCATAATTAAGACCCTCTTTTTTTGTTCAGGAGGAGAAAAGAGAGGGAGAGGAGGAGGGGAGGAGGTTATGGAGTTCAGGGCCTGCATCGGTGGTGGTGGTGGTGGTGGTGGTGGTTGGGGCAGGGTTGGGAGGGGTGGCGGGTGACAGAGTGCAGTGAGTATGTTTTTGCTCTGGGAATCTGAGTTCAATGAGTTCAGAGCTCTGAACATGAGCTCGACCGCTACCCGTGACAGAGACACGCAAACTTACTGCAGGGAGGAGGAGGGAGAGGAGGAGGAGGAGGAGGAGGAGGAGAACAAGGGAGGGAGGATAAGGAGGAGATAAGAGAAAGAGAGGAGAATGGATGGGGGAGGAGGAGCAGGAGGAGGAGTAAGGGGTAGGGGAGGGTGGAAGGAGGAGGAGAAGGAAGAGGAGGAGGAGGAAGAGGAGGGGAGAATGGGTGGGGGGAGGAGGAGGAGGAGGAGGAGGAGAAGGAAGAGGAGGAGAGGGAGGAGGAAGAGGAGGGGAGAATGGATGGGGGAGGAGGAGGAGGAGCAGGAGGAGGACAATAGTCTGCGGGATGTGAGGCGCAGGTCTCTTCCTACTGTCTGCTGACTAAAACACGTCCCTGTGTCTACAGTTGAGGGCCCATTCATCACACTGACCTCATTTAAAACAAGAAAGGAGCCGGCAGAAAGCCTTTCCAAGCCACAGAATGCACCGCCGCTGCCGCGCTCAGTATGGGACACTCTGTGAACCTGGTGTGGAGGTGGAGCCGTCAACGAGACAACAACAACCCTTCGCCATCTTTGTTTCATGTTGAACTTCAAACCAACGTACAGAACCAAGGAACGAGACATTAGGATGAGCTATAAGGTGGGCCATTGTGATACTTTGACAAAAACACACCCGCAGACCATATCTTTATAAACCATATAGAAACTATACAGCGCTATGTCAAATATTAACTACATGTAAACCAAAGCACTAAATGTAAGAAAAACTAGGCCTATATATAATAAACTATATGAACTAAAGCACTGAACTATATATAAACTAAAGCACTAAACTATATATAAAATCTAAAATATAACTAAAGCACTAAACAAAATATATATATTTTTAAATATATATAAACTATGTATAAACTATGTCGAAATGTTATATGTGAGGGGCAATAAGGAGTCTTTAAATGAGGGTTGTCCTGGTGTGGGTCATGAGAGGGAGCGTCTGGGGTAATCCTGGTCCCAGACAAAAGACTTTCCTTGCTTCACTGGTTCAGGAGCAGACTCTCACACCCACACACACACACACACACACACACACACACAACACACACACATAAAGGCAGACATACGCGCACGACATACGCATGTATGCATGCACACTCACACACTTACACACACACACACACACACACACACACCACTCTGTCATGCGCGTCTGCAGACACACACACGACACACACATAAGGGCAGACACACATGCACGTACGCATGCATGCACAGTTGCACACACACTCACTCACGCATGCACACAGGCACACACAAACACACGCACTCACTCACGCACGCACGCACGCACTAACACTCACACACAGTCACACAATCACTATAGTAAATGCACAGCCGATGGAATAACAGTCCTGTGAACTGTTTGAGACAGCCTGCACCTCTCGCTAAATGGACCCTTAGTCCCCTCGGTAATTCGGGTAATTAGACCAGCACAATGCGGCGGTTGGAGAGCACACTTCCCTTTCTGTACTCTGACTGTCTCTTCCCTTGTCTGAGCCGCGTCACAACGTGTGGAGTCCTGTGTGGGAAGTCAAACACAACCTATGTATGTCGTATATCACTGAAAACCATGTATGGTTTAAAAGCCTAAATGGCACCAAACATGATGTTGGTAATGCACTCAGAATGGCACTTCTGCTCTTATCCCAGCTATTATGCAGGAACCTAGCAATTATGAAACTTGTTCTATTGACCTTGCAATTATGAATGCTTGAAACCTTCTCTATTCTTATATCTTTATGTGCCACAGCCATATATTGCTGTCTCCTTCAACAAATGCCCTAAATGTAAATGTAAATGTAAACAAACTTCAAGTGCGAGGGCGGCCAATCCGTGTCAAAGGTTGCCAACCCCCCCCAACGCCCCCCCTCAACACTTGGCTATTTCCAGCGTTAGACTCGCTAATGTGATGTGTGTGGCCAGCTTGGCTTAAATGCAACGCAGTCAAAAACCAGTCGGCCGTCTCTAAAGAGGCCGCTTGCTTGCGGGCTGCTGTTGCTGCTGTGCATGTCGCTGTCCACCTGCTCCACACACTCACACACACACACACAATCTAGTGTGCAAGCAATCATCAGGCTGCTAAACGACTGCTTTCAAGCCTCTGCCTTCCATAGCACCCAATCCTTCTAACGACTGATCCAGCAGAACCTCTAATCCAGCAGTCCTACTATGTTACAGCAGAACCTCTAATCCAGCAGTCCTACTATGTTACAGCAGAACCTCTAATCCAGCAGTCCTACTATGTTACAGCAGAACCTCTAATCCAGCAGTCCTACTGTGTTACAGCAGAACCTCTCATCCAGCAGTCCTACTGTGTTACAGTAGAACTTCTGATCCAGCAGTCCTACTATGTTACAGCAGAACTTCTGATCCAGCAGTCCTACTGTGTTACAGTCAGAACTTCTGATCCAGCAGTCCTACTATCTTACAGCAGAACTTCTGATCCAGCAGTCCAACTGTGTTACAGCAGAACCTCTGATACAGCAGGCCTACGATGTTGTCGCAGAACTTCTGGGGGAAGACTGAACAGACCCTGGGAGGCCGGAAACCAAAAACTGAAACAAGTTGGTCACACCCTGTTTCCTGTTTCGTTATGGAGATATATATATATATATATATACATGGAGTTATACCGAAGAGAAAGTAATTCTCCTTCAACAAATGTACTCTTTGTAAGTCGCTTTGGATAAAAGCGTCTGCCAAATGCCCTAAATGTAAATGTAAATGTAAATGTAATTCGCACAAGTGGCTGAAGCTGTCAGAAGGGTGTTTTCTGCAGTGACTAGTCTACAAGGTGTGCAATGGAAACCTTTATGGACACTTTTCACAGTTTGTAGTTGTTAATTAAAGTTGTGTTTGGTGTTAATAGCCAATTACGCACTTAGCGGAAAAAGGTTAAATGCCCGGTTCACGCAGATGTGATCTTGCCTGCTATCAGACTTTAGATATTATTCTAAAGTCTGAGATTAAGACTAAGTCTAAGTCTGCAAGTAATCTAATCATTTTTTTCTTTTTACAAAAAAGTGACTCTGACTTGTGTACTTGTCAGCAGCGAACTCAGGGTCGGACTCAACCAGCAGATCCAGCGGTGGCAAGACTCAAGCTAAAAAAAAAAAGTTGTTCAAAAAGGCGTTCAACTGCCAACATCAGCACCTTTGCTCCTTCAGACACCAAAACAAACTACTTGACACAGCTGTGGCCGCCGGCTCAGTGGAGCGAGAGGCAGGCTGCAACGGTCGCAAGCAGGGAGAGCAAACAAATAGAGTCCGGTGGCTGGGCCAGGTGTCGCCACGGTGATCACCGGCTAAATGCATGTTGACGCGGAGTGGGGGGGGGCGTGGCCAAATACTGAGAAGGGGCGTGGTCATAGTTTGAAGAGGTAGTGTGACCACTGAGGTATAGGAGCCTCTCCAGGGGGACTTGAATGTGGGAATAATATATAATCCTCTGAAAGTGTTGTTGTGGAGGAGATAAAATGTCAGATGTTATTTATTTAGTCACAGGACTGCAAGTGCTTGATAGTTTAAACTAAATTAGTCTCAGGTTACTCTTGTCTCTGGGATCCAGCAGTCCGACCTTTTGGGGGGTTGACGGGACAGAGCCTTGGAGGGGGGGGCGGGCGGAAACCAAGAAGTGAAAGGGGCGGAGCTGCGCCTTGTTTCCTGTTCTGTTACGAGATATTCTACCCAAGAGAAACTCATTTGTGCGAGTAGGTGAGAGGTGTGTTTGAACAGTGGCCAGCCAACACGGTACGGTGTGGGTTTGAAACCTTCACAGGCTATCTTTATAGTGTCTGTGATGGTTTCAAGAGCTTTGTGTTCACCGCCTCCAGCAACATGATTGGTTGTAACAAAGATCCAGTTCCTGGTTGGTTTTGTATATGTGTCAATACAAAATGCTCAATGCTCATCTTAAGAATAGAAATGTTCTTGACTTTATGTAAATGTGCTTTAGAATGAGAATGACCACTGCTAGCCATAGGGGAGTGACTGGAGTACCACAGTTATGGGCTACATTTAGGTTCATTTAGGAGTGACACTGGCTGCTTTTTCGAAGACGTCTGTAGTTTTGGGATCACAAGAGAACACGAATGCACACACACACACACACATGCTGCAGAGAGCACAGATTGAGAGGAGCAGCAACCACTTCCTGGTTGTCTCTTCCTGTGCACGGAGCTGACATCCTTCTATCCTCTGGCCCAGGAAGCGCTGTGACGGAGACAAGTGAGGTGTGTGGCGATTGTAGGGGGAAAGACCTCTACTTACCCATGTTATTGCTAGGTCAGGGTTAGGGTTAGGGTTAGGGTTGGGGTTAGAAGAGGTCACCAATGGCAAAAGAAACCCCAGTGAATTACAACAAGCTGAAAGGAGACAACCAAAGTGTGTGTGTCAGTCCCTCACCTGAAAGTGGACACCCCAAGCATCAGGTGCACCCGGTCTCAAGGCTGTACGCTGCAGGGGGAACCCTAACCCTTGGTCCGTAATCATTCTGAGCTTAATCTGGAGAATAACTTGCATTCCTCGCACAATTCCTTCAGTTAAAATAAAGGTAAACTAGGATTACTCTCTTTCCCTCTTGTTATGCTTTAACATGCATCACTGCGGCGGCAGAGGCGTATTAAGTACATGTATGGTGTAACATGTTGTGTTGTAACTGGTTATGCTCTACCGTGTTATGCTGTAACATGTTACGCTGTAACATGCGTGTGTGTGTGTGTGTGTGTGTGTGTGTGTGGGGGGGTGTGTGTATGGACAGGATAGAGGGAGAGACCGTGTGTCCTATGCAGACCAGAGCACCAGGGTTCACATAGCATGGTCCACATTCCACACAGACTCAGACATATGACAGTGGACTGTACTCAGAGAGGCAGTAGGCCCCAGGGCTCTATGGGCCCCCTGTACAGCTACGACAGCAGTCAGCTGATTGACCCTACCCTCCCTGACCTCCACACCCCCTCTCCTTCCTCAAATGGTAAATGCTGCATTTATAATACATTCGAATATTATTTTATAATATATTATCCTAGCTATTATGCAGGCTACCAAGCAATTATGAAACTCGTTTTATTAACCTTGCAATTATGCAAGGTTAAATAAGGCAAATAACGCTTGAAACCTGCTCTATTCTTATCTTTTATGCACCACAGCGATATATTGCTGTCTCCTTCAACAAATGTACTCTTTGTAAGTCGCTTTGGATAAAAGAATCTGCCAAATGCCGTAAATGTAAATGTTATAATATAGCACTTTTTAGGACCTGTGGCCACTCAAAGTGCTTTACAATCATCGCCTCACATTCACCCCTTCACACACACATTCATACTCATTCATGCTCAGGGACACCTCGACATGCCGCTAGGAGGGGCCGGGGATCGAACCAGCAACCTTCCGTGTTGCCAAAACCCGCTCAACCTCCTGAGACACTGGCGCCAAAAAAAGCCCCTCAAACACTCACCACTTCACCCTCAACACTGCACTTCCTTGGGTCCTCAGTAATACAGTTTAGGCACCATTTATATCAATGGAAAGTCTAATGTAAAAAATAACATTTTGGTAATTATCGATAATCGATCATCTCAAATCAAATTGTTTTCTGATTGCTCTCCAACTTCTTTCCTCTTTTTCTTCATTTATACAGGTTATTGGTTCGCTTGCATCTATCGTGGGCATAGAATCCATCACTCAGACTCCACGCTTGTGTGTTTACCATAAAGAATACACACTTCCTTCCCCTCTCATCGTGAGCCAACTTGTACAACCATATCCATCTCGCTCTCTCTCATTCAGTTTGCTGTGCCATCCATCCACAGCGATGTTGGTCGCCCGTTTTAGCCACCGACAGACCCCAGGGGACGCTACTACTTCCTGTGTGGGGTCACGGCTCAGTGAGGGACGGCAACAACAAGCTATTTTTTCCAGCAAGGTGGTTAGGCGTTTGCGCGTCTGAATAAACCGTCTGAGGCCCTGCAGTAATCCCACAGGGAGCTGGGGTCTCCCCGTGCGCTGGGCAGGGGCTGGCTTTATAAACATTGTGTGCTGCTACTGCTAACTGCCGCGACACATTCTTTTGGGAAGCGGCCATAATGTACACCCACCCATGGGTGCCTATATGGGGGACAGGGGTGAGGGCAGACAGAGAGAGAGAGACACACAGAGAGACAGAGAGAGAGAGAGAGAGAGAGAGAGAGGCGCTACCAGGCCCCTCCCAGCCTCCAGCTATAGGGTGGAGTCGTGTTATCACAGTTTTGAAAACAGAACCGCACACATACTGTATATACACACACTAACACACACGCACATATACATATATACACACACGCGCACACACACGGACATGCACGTGCACACACACACTCACGCTTGCTCACTAAGTGGCGACGGTGTAGACAGAGAGGTAGAGGTGGGAGAATGAAACCATGGCAGGTATCTGGCTCCACACACACACACACACCCACACACGCATACACACACACACACACACACACAACCCCCTGCGTGGGGGGCTCTTGTCGCCTCCTGTATTATTTCATTTTATTTTTCCAGCCGTGACCCCTTAGTGTTTTTCCGGGCGGGAATGTTAGCGCATGCCGCTGTTTTCCATGCAGCGGCCAGGAAATGCATCATAGCTCATTGTGGGGGGAGGGGGGAGCTGTGGGGGGGGACAGGAAAGAGTAAAAATACTTCATAACAAGCCGTGCCAAGGCCCACTAATGGAGGTGGGGGGAGACCACTGCATGGGCACAGCACTTCATACACTGTTCCATAGTTCATGAGGTCACTCTTTATGTTCTTTCCTATAGCAAAGGGTAAACGGATGGCATTTACATAGCGCTTTAAATTTGCCACAGCGGTGCCAACCATACAAGGTAACAACCAACACATCAGGAGCAGTTAGGATTAGGGTGTCTTGCTCAAGAAACCCTTGACACTGAGGAAGGTGGAGCCCGGTGATCAAACCGGCAACCTTCCGGTTGCCAGACCTGCCCATACCTCCTGAGCTACTGCTGCAAACAAAAAAGGGGTTTCATTAATTTGACCAGAACAGGAAAATCAACTAACTCCCCTGCCAGATACTACCAACCCACCAACAGGCCCGATGGAAAACCATTGCAACTCTGCATGAGCTCACTTTAGTTTTCGCGTCTGAGCAAGGAACGTGGTTGCTTGCAATGTTGCCTGAGTGAAGTCCTTAAAGCAGCTTCTGTGACGTGGTCCCTGCATGCTGTTGAGTCACAAGACGTGGAATCCCCCCGGCAGCGATATGATGTACTCTGAAATGTGACATCAGCTCAGCATCACACGGAACAGGAACAGGCGAGGTGATAGCCTGTGGCGCGGCGGTAGCTCAGGAGGTAAGAGCGGTTGTCTCGCCATTGGAAAGTTGCTGGTTCAATCTCTGGGCTCTGCCTAGCTAAGTGTTGAGGTGACCTGAGCAGGACAACTCACCCAAACTGCTCCTGAATGGTTGATGTCGTTTTATGGTGAATGTGAGGCAATTGTAAAGCGCTATATAAATGCAATAATTTACTGTCTGGGCCCCCCCCCCCCCAAGGCCGAAAAAGGTTTGGGGGTCAAATCCAGAGCATCCTTGAGCAAGACCCTTGCTCAAGGGACCCTAACCCTAACCCAAGGCCTCAAACTCCCTCCCTGCTCCGTAATGTGTAATGTTAACTGTAAGTCTCTCCGGATAAAAGCTCTCTGCTATATGACTAAACAGTAACGGTGAGAGTACTTGGAGCCATAATGGTGCAATAATGGTAGATCTGTACTCTGTAGTCACCTCCAGTCCACATCATGGTGGCCAGAGGTCAAAGGGGTATTTCTGCTTGACCCAAAACCCTACAAACAAACCATGTCACGCAACAGACGCAGAAAGAAAATAACCAAAACATAAAAGTAGCCAGTGGGCATGAAAGGGAATGTGTGCAGACTAGGATAAAGGGAAGCCCCCCCTCTCCCTCCCCTCTCCCTCACCCCCACACACACACACACACACTCGTCTGAGGTATCCGGTGCGGAAACTCTAGAAGACAGGAACGGGGAGATAGGAACGCACGGCTTGGGATTTGAGGATGTGTGACGTGGTTCCTGAGCATCGTGCATGCACTGCACTCCTCATCCTCATCCTCCTCCTGCCTCCCGCCTCCCCTGCCGCCACCACCACTGCCGCCAACACACACACACACACTGATTGGAGGAATTTCGTGTCACCTCCTGTTATTGTCCTGGGAGCCCCGAACGCTCCATTCACAGAGGATTGGAGAAGTATGCAAAAGGGGGAATGGGGGGGTGCACATTCCTTTCAACATAAATAACTGTACTGCATGTATATTTATGAAAATAGGAAGTAGCCGAGATGGATTGTGATATAGATGGTGTACTTAGACACGGAACCCCATTAAGCCTGATTAAACCTATAGACTCACAACTAGGAGCCCATTGGCGCTCTCTGTTCACGGTTCATAACACAAAGCTTTTAGATGCAATGTCATTTAGAAATATTCAAAGGAAGGCTATAGGACGATATGAACACTGATTATACCATGAACTAATAGAAATGAGAATGAAATAGATTAACTAAATATAGTACGACATGATAATAACCATTGTATCTGACCAAAATAGACTAGAGACAAAAAATAAAAGTTACAGCATCCCCCTTCCCCTTTCCAATCAGCAAATCAAGTTTAGTTTCTCTGCATGTTACCCTCCACAGAGCCTGGTATAGACAGGCTGACTGCAGGGTGTCCCCTTACTAATGTGTGTGTGAGCTGGGAAGGGTCGGGCTACAGACATTATAACTACATAACAGCTAGCTGATGCTCTCCAGAGGTGGGAGAGAAGACCACCTCCACAGTACAGACACCACCATCACACGGTTTGCAGTCTCCACCGCGACTGATCCTGCTGCAATGCTGGAGGAGGGCTTGGTGGGTCAATGTGATGTTTTTTAGTTTGACATGAATTGCTGTCTGAAGCGGACCTCGATTCCTTCGCTTGGGGGGCCCCTGGACCCCCCACAACCATGCACCACACACGCACACACACGGGCATGCGCATGCATGCACATACACACACACCACACACACACACACACACACACACACACACACACACACACAAACCGGCAGACAAGCACGCACACACAGACTCTCACACACACACACAGAGACACACACACACACACACACACACACACACACACACTGTCAATGAGCAAGACTGTGTACTATTGACTATAGTAAATAACTTTAGAGCACTTTAAACCTTTATCTCCCATTTTGGAAGCATTTTCACCAGGGACCCGTAAATATAATATAATATCATAATATCCCCATGATCATTTCTGACAGATTGATACACACACACACACACACACACACACACACACACACACACACAGAGTGACAGCTTCTGAGCAGCTGAGTACCTTCCAGCCTGCGGAGCTGTTGCTGTCTCCTTTATCCTTAAAGTAAGGGACGCTTTTGACCATCCAGTCGTAGATCTGAGCCAGCGTGAGCCTCTTGTCGGGCGCGCTGTCGATGGCCTTGGTGATGAGGTCGGCGTAGGACATGTTGCCCCATGCGTTGCGCCGCGACGAACTACTTTTCCGCGGGCCGCCGAGGATGCAGGAGGAGGCGGCGGCGGCGGCGGTGGCGGAGGAGGTAGCGGCGGGCGCGAGCTGGGCCACCTGTTGATGCTCCGCGCGCTGCTGCTGCGTCTGATGTTGCCGCCGCTGCTGCCGTCTCGCGGGCCCCGTCGAGCTCTCCAGCGCGTGGAACTCGGGGAAGGCGGGAAAGGCTCGTTCGTTGCCGAAGTTGTCCTCGGTCTCGGTCTCCTCCAGCAGAGCCAGGTGGTGGTGGCCGGTGAAGTTTCCCGGTTCCTGTTTCACCGACGCGAACGCGTGTGTGCCGGACCCGGTACGTGGTTCTGGTTCTTCTTCATCTGGTTGTTCTTCTTCATCTTCATCTTCTTCTTCCACCCCGACGTCCTGCCGGGGCGGCGGCGGCGGCAGCGGCCAGGTGCACGACCGCGGCCGGGAGAGCGGCTCGAAGTCCGGGTCGATTCCGCGTTGCCGCGGAATCTCTTCAGTCATGTCTGTTGTCTGCGGGTTCGATTTGTGGCGCGTTTTTTGTTTTTTTTTAGAGGGAGAGTGACTTTGAATAACGGTTTGCGCGTAAAAACACGGATAACATAACTTAACTTAAAGAGTTAGAGCCGCAGCAGCAGCAGGCGTCACGTCGCATCCACATCACACCCGCCAATGAAGGCTCGTCAGGAGACACGCCGCCGTTGACATGATGCCGGTGTGAGCACGCTGCTGGAGCCGCGCGAACTGAACACACACACACTCACCCACGCCCGCACACACGCACACACACACTCTCACACTCTCTCGCTCTCTCTCTCTCTCACACACACACACCCTCTCTCTCTCGCTCTCTCTCTCACACACACCCACGCCCGCGCACACACGCACACACACTCGCTCTCTCTCTCTCACACACACACACACACACTCACACTCCTGGAGTGACAACTTGCGGCCACTCACAGCTCAACATCAGGAGGAACATTCACATTCACACCAATCGACTAAAAGTTTCCGATCGGAGAAGAACATTTAATATAAATTGTTCAAATATAATACAATTAGTTAAAACAAAATAACGCCCTATTTGTAGGCTATAACGTAATGCCTACTGGTCTGGATATCTTTGCTGATTAATGCAATATAGCCTTCTGTAGCCCATATTGGTGACCGGTCAGTTCAGATTTTAAGATTCACTGGATATTTGTCCAATGTGACTGATTTAGTCTACAGCTGTAGATAACGCAAGACTTTCTATGCTTCAACAGGTGTATACTCCCGCCATCTAGTGGTGGTTCGAGAAAGGCCAGCCTTTCTTTGACATTCACACGAATGTCAGTATTGTGTCCGTTTTCAATCAGTGTGATGCGACACTTGATCTGGGTTAGGGTTCACCTGAAGTGAAGCACAGGATTAACTACATGGCCGACGAGATTGAGGTGGGCATTCTTTAAAGGCTTATTCTGGAATTGCCATAAGTGCCAGCACTTAATGTGATGGTTTCTTCACATGAATGTATCGGTATAATAAGCTTGATTGACACACACAGATTACAGGGCAACCATTTTATTTGCTCATGTGGGGGTTATTCATGGATCAGGGAACACCTGAACACCTGTCTGAAGACAGACAGGTGAACTGTCATTAAATATATTACAGCGATAGGGATAGCGGAGTCGTGTGTTTGCACCGAAACCGTTAGAGCATAATTGTCTTTTCATCAAACAACATACATACAAAAATGTATTGGACAGTTGTGTACTGAGAATAAACACAGATTAGAAGAAAAAATATATTTGACACCAAGGGACAGACAGGTCATAGTTACAGAATTCTAACTCACTCACAATGGCAGCTCTTGAAAAGGACATTCACTCAAATGACTGATGTGAATTGAGCCTAATTCAGTCAGATGAACTCGCTGGGCGGTCAGTTCAGTGCATTCCTCAAGTGTGTGTGTCTTCTGATAGGAAGGTCCACAAACACACAGGGCTAGTTGAGCATTTCCTTGGCCTCGTTGAGCAGGTCCGCCTTGTCCTGGAAGTAGAGGCGGAACCAGTCGATGTGCTCCGTCTTCTGCCGCACGCTTAGGTGGTGGTTCTTGGAGAGGCCGCTCACCACCAGCTCCATGAAGTGGCGCACGGGCCCCTGGCGCGGGAAGCCCTCCTCCAGGTGCTGGTCCAGGAAGACGTGCTCGTGGAAGGGCACCGCCGCCTCCTCCTCCAGGCCTGAAGAGGAAGAGCAGGAGGAGCGTGCCGGAGTTACAAAAACAAACGGAAATGAATGAATTCAACTCAAACTAAATGCAGAGTTGTGCATGCCTGGTATCGGCAGCCTCAACTGGGTGACAGAGTCAGGCTGATTAGACTCTAGGTTAGGTGAGCACACACACACACACACACACACACACCACACACACACACACACACACGATCCTTAATCATAGCACGTGAACGCGCAGTGCCTCTGACGCTGTAGCCTTCTAAAATTCTGTTTTCCTTTTGCGACTGAAAGCCATTGTCGGTACATTCTTTTTACAACTGGCTCGCTAGCTTTAGCTACAAGTGTCTGCCTGCCTAGGCTTGTAGAAGACTTCAATCATTTCATTCGTCCCGAATGAAATGATTGGATGAGCTTTTTACAGCCCTGCAGCTTCCACAGATTATTTCTTTTCATTGTTGTCATCAGGGCATTTCATTTATTCATTGGCATCGGGATGTAAAGAGAATTCCAATAGATAGAACCAAAAAAATGCATTTGAAGTGAATCACCTGCCCTGTCATGACATGTATCTGAATTTGTCGCTTTGGCTAAAAGCATCCGCTAAATTAATGAATGATTGTGACTGTATGCTACAGCCATTAGCTCTCACCAGCTTCGTTGTTGATGGGGTATTGCCAAACCCTTCCTTCTCTGGTCCACTGAATCATTTCCTCAAAACCGTTCCGGGGCATCTGATTGGTCGACTGGACCAAGCTATTGGCATACTCGGTGTCCCACAAAGTCGGCCCTTCTGCAAGTATACGACACATACTTATGACATCAAACACTCACAACATCAAATACTTTGCTTGCTCAAGTCACAAGTACTCAAAACTCTCAAGTACTTTGAAAGGCAGTAATGGAATATTCACTGCGATATAGGCATCGCTTTCTAAAAACACATTATTCCAAACATCCAGAGTGACAGAAGCAATCACAAGACAGCAGAAAATATCTGCCAGCTAATTCATATTTTACTTAATTCACACACAAAAATAAAAAGAATCACATACATACAACATTTGAAGAGAGCTAAAATTACAGTTCAAGCAGCCATCAGTAATCAGCCATGCTGCATACCTATTGGTTGGTCTCGACTTTCTTGAACAGTAGCAGGGTTAAAGATGCCAAGTCGTCTCCCTTTAAACAATCCTCCCCGGCTAAAAAAAACAAAATAGAAGATATAAATATTGCAATCCTGGAAAAATTAAATTCAACATAAAACAAAATATATAATAATGATACTCACTATAAATTGTATTGCTGACCATCCTCGTCAAACAGGATCTGGGCTCTCTGGCCGTGCTTCTTGGGTGCCTGCTTGCCAACCTTCATGTCCGAGATGATTGATCTGAGAGAAACATCTCAATGTTAATCATGAAATATGATATGATGATCAAGTCAATTTTATTTGTATAGCCCTTAATCACAGTTACAGTCTCCAAGGGCTTTACAGGCCATATGATGAAGGGGCCATGTGATTATGACACCCCCCTAGCCCTATAGCGCCCCCCTCCGGGCAAGAAACAACTCCCTTAATCAATAAGGAGAAAATCTGGAGAAGGAACTCAGAGTGGGGGATCCCTCCTTCCAGAGACGGTTCAGAGTGCAATGGGTGTCATACCGGCATGAAAAGGGGTAAGAAAGCATAACAATTATGTGTGTGTGTGTGTGTCCATGTCAGTTTGTGTGTTAACATACCCTATGCTACTGGCCTCTCCTTTCTTGTGGTCCTCAGACCCAGCCTCGTGCTTCCGTAGCTGTTTGAGGAGTTCGGACTCGGCCCGGCGGGGGTTGGGCAGCGTGGCGGCAGCAGACGAGGCGGCGGCCACCAACTCCGGACTCAGACTCTCGTCGCTGATTACAGAAGGACAAGTCAGACAAATGCCAACGGCAATCAAATGCCAACATGCATGCAACAGTAGTTGACTCTTGTCTCACCGCTGGAGGGCCCGCTCCATCGTGGCCTTCTGGAACGCACTGCGGCTGCTCTCCATGGCGGCCGGCGCGGGCCTCTCCACGCGCTCAGGCCTCGGTGTGGTCTTCTTTTCTCTGAGCCGTTTCTTATGGGTGACGTCCACCTTCATCGACACCAGGAGATTCAGCAGATCTGCCTTTGCGGTCTTCACCTCCATTTTGACTTTTTTGACTCCTGCATCTGCCGCCTTCTTCAGCGGTGTGTCCGCGCCCTTCTCCGGCTGTTTGGTTGCTTCAGTCCCAGCTGCCGTCCCCACCGCCACCTCCTTCGTCCCCGGCTCGGTCGCTGTTGCCAACGACGACAAGTCGCTGTCCTTGTGGGCGTCTTCCTTGTCATTCAACTGAGGAAGTGGTGGTACATTGTCCTTATTTTCACTGAGGCTGGTTGAACTTGTGCCGAGAGGGCGGACACCAATGCTGCGTCCCAGCCTGGTGATAAACAAACGCATAAAAGTCATGTTTTTAGTATTATAGATAGATAGATAGATAGATATACAGCTCAGAAGCCACAGCATACTGTCACTGACAGCAAAACAACAACGCATGGTCACCTTCACCACCAACTGCAGAGCCAACGACTGCAGGTTACCTAAATGATGGCGATATGCACTAAATTTACTATCCTGAGAGAAATCCTGTCTGCTAGGATTCTTCTTTATTTTGGCAAAGCTCAAGGTCAGTTAACTTGCTCATTGTGGCTCCACCAACTACAGCACCATGCATAATGTGTCGAATGAATTGAAGTATAACTCTGGGTAAGAGAGACAGCCTAACCAGGAGGGAAATAAGGACAACTTAATTCAGGATGAATCAAATAGGATCATAACTTTAGAACTGATCCAACATGATCCATTAAAGTGCAAATCAACAATCTTATATACACTATATCCTACCTGAACCCTGGAAGTGCAGCAATGTCATATTTGGTTGGTAAAACACACGCTTCGTGAGCATTAAACGCACACTGACGAGCCGTGCACACTGTACGGAAGCAAGCCCGATACATATTTACTACTCCCAAAATCGGAATGTATAGAAGCCCCAGTCCTGTCTGGTGTCCTTGCGATGCACGTTTTTGACGTCTCCCTGTGGTGCTGCAGGCAAATGTCACCGACGAACAACGCTGAGTATGAGTATCGTTCCGCTGTGGAAATGCTCATCCTCAGCAACAAACAAAAAAAACAACCCAAAACACAATTAAAACCAGAAAATATGGAGAAATGAGAAAATAATAAAACGTAGAATATTATGAAACGAAGATTGTATTGGGTGTTCCTCTGTTCCTTTTATGTTCCCTTTATTTGTTTTTTAACAGATATTTATTTTACTTTAGATTTTGTATTCCTAGTTTGTTTGTATATTTCTTTTCGAAATTGTATTAGTATATATATTTTTGGTTTGTTTGTTTTATTCTATACTTCTGCGTTATTTTCCTCATGATTTTTAAGATGGTGAGGTTTTTCACTATAAGCCCTCCTCGGGTTTCTTAGCTCACCAGCACAGCAACCTGTGTAGAAAGTGCGAACAAACAAACAAAGACACACACAAATAATAATTCATTAATTCATTAATTAAAATAAAAGAAAATTGGCCCTTGGTGAACTGGTGAGTTCCTTCATGATCGACAGTAGAGCGCGTTCGGTGTCCCGTTCGTCGAGTTCTCGCGATAACTCGACGCAGCCGTACGCGAGAATCAAAATGGCGATATTTCCGAAAAAGAGGTCGGAGCGATTTCCAGTAAAATAGTCAAATCAAAATATGGATAGAAATCCCGCGAAATTATTGTGGCCAGACATATTTTTGGAAAATATTAGTAGAATTTGTTTTGATTCGCATACGTTTCCGTGGCGGTCCTGACCGGGATATATCATTATTAAAACAAACTTAACGCAGGTAAGAGCGCTGTGTAACGCGGCTAAATCACTAGCATGCAAGCTAAACATCTTGAAACTTCCCTTATGAGCACAAAAAAATGCTCCCATGCATCGCGTTGTATCACCACTTAAACGGTGCTTTTGTGTGTTTTCCAAAAAAAATGTGCTTGCATTAGTGTGCCCGAATGCGCGCCGGTGTCCTCCAGTGAGGCGGTCCGTGGAAAACTGATGGTGTGGGTTCCGTAACGCGCTAAAACATCCTTAATATCCTTAAAAACCCTTTAAAATCTCCCCAAACACAACACCTTCACGTCACCACTTAATGCCAAAATAAAGCGCAAACAACACTTAAAACCTGCTGCACCGTGCTGCCATGTAGCTGCTTGTGTGCACGTATTATTTCAAATGGGGCACATTGCCGCGCACAACATGGGACGTTATTTGTGGCAAAAGTTGTGGTTTTTTTTGTTTACTATTGTTGTGTTTATTCTTAAACCCCCCCCTCCCCCAAATAACTTAACTTTTGATTGAGTAAAACACAGTATTCCGGGTATTTCCCTACATCTGATGGAAACACTCCACCTAGTACTGTATGTACTGCACAGAAACCAAGCAGTGTTTAACTTTAATGCTTGGTCATTTATTAAACTGTGAACGTTTCTCACACGACAACAAACGGGAACAAATCATGTAGTGCTGTGTACTCTGTCCTCCTTGCCAGCCATGGCGGAGGAGCGTCGGCCAAAGCAGTGCACGGTGGTCGTGCCCACCGAATCAATGAAGGCCATGGCAGAGTCCGTCGGAGTGGGCCAGCTGCAGGAGGAGAGCTGTGTGGCCCTCAGTGACGAGGTCAGCTACAGGATCAAGGAAATCGCTCAAGTAAGTAGCGGTGGCACCAAGTTGGAAACCACCTCCCGTATGATACACCAAGAGGCTGTTTGTTTCCGTCAGTCAACCCAAATCCCCCCTCTCTCTGTGTGTGTGTGTTTCTCACAGGACGCACTTAAGTTTATGCACCACGGAAAGCGGCGCAAGTTGACCACCAGCGACATCGACAACGCGCTCAAGCTGAAGAATGTAGAGGTGAGCCAGGTCCCAACGCCTGGCTGCGCACACACAGCACATCCGCCGCTCGTAAACGTGAACGGGATCTGGAAGTGGCGGTGCTTGTCCTTGTGTCTCGGCGAGGGGTCGTCCTCTCACTAACCCTGAGACATCTCCTTCTCTCCTCCTCCTCCTCCTCCTCATCTCCTCCTGTCCGCAGCCGCTGTATGGCTTCCAGTCCCAGGAGTTTATCCCCTTCCGTTTCGCCAGCGGTGGCGGCCGGGAGCTCCACTTCTATGAGGAGAAGGAAGTGGACCTCAGTGACATCATCAACACGCCCCTCCCCCGTGTGCCCCTAGACGTGTCCCTCAAAGGTAACCCTCACCGTGCCTTGTCCTTCCGTTTCAACTCCCCCCATTCTGATCTCACTTGCGTTCCTATGCCGCATGGGTTGACACTCACCCTTCTGTCCTGGTTTTACCCGCCACAGCCCATTGGTTAAGCATCGACGGTGTGCAGCCTGCGATACCTGAGAATCCACCGCCAGGTGAGACTTGGAGCTTCTTTTTTGTTCTTCTTCTGTGCTTTGCTTGTGGTTGACCTCTCGCAAAGGTAAGTGTTTCCATTGGAGTTGCCCGTACTAAGTGCTGTTTCTGTATCACAGCTCCGAAAGAGCAGCAGAAGGCCGAGTCCACGGAGCCACTGAAGGTGGTGAAGCCCGGGCAAGAGGAGGACGGCTCAATACAAGGCAAGACCCCGGGCTCGGCTTCTGCAGAGAGCAAAGGTCAGCGGCGGCTGTTATCCCTCCCAAGCCTGCTCTGACACACGACACACACACTTCATTCACTCTTTCACCCCCCCAGAGTGTCATCCTTGTAAATGTAAACCATGTGTGTGCATGGGAGGGACAGTGAGGGGGCTGGTGAGGTCAAAGTTCACAGTCCTGATTGTGTCCAACCGGAGTGTGTCCGATTGTGCCCACCTACTGCGGCGTTGAGGATGCTCTCCCAGTGACTGATGTTGATGATGACTGTTTCTTCTGGGGCCTCTCTCAGGGAAGGATAAGGGTATGATGAGGCTGAAGCCGCGCAGCACCCACGAGCTCTCGGTGGAGCAGCAGCTGTACTACAAGGAGATCACAGAGGCCTGCGTGGGCTCCTGCGAATCCAAGAGGGCCGTAAGTACAGTGCTGTCCGCCGCTGCCGTTGCCCCCTGCTGGTGCTGGTGGTTCCCCACACCTCGTGCCCTCATCGGTCACATTGGCAAAAAGAACACCCCATTATTGAATAGAATAAATGAAATGTTGAATGGGAAATCTTTTTTCTTTTTTTAGAAATGTGCCTAATTTAATCATTTCAAGTTGAGTTGTTTCAACATTTATATTTAGGGTATTTGACAGACGCTTTTATCCAAAGCGACTTACAAAGAGTGCATTTGTTGAAGGAGACGGCAATATATCGCTGTCGTACATAAAGATAGGAATAGAGCTGCATTCATATTTACAAGGCTAATAGAACGATTTTCTGAATTTGCTAGGTTGTTTGCATAATAGCTGGGATAAGAGCAGACGTGCCATTCTGAGTGCATTACCAACATCTAAGAACGTTTCATGTTTCGTGTGTTCGCGCCTGCAGGAGGCGCTGCAGAGTATCGCCACGGACCCCGGGCTGTACCAGATGCTCCCCAGGTTCAGCACCTTCATTTCTGAGGGGGTGAGCAGCCTTCCCTGTGCAACTCAAAGTTGTATAGACACACTACACTATCTATCTATTACTGTATTGCTATCATGGTGGCCTAGTTGTACTGATCCCAGAGCGCTGTTCCCACATCAGGTGCGTGTGAACGTGGTGCAGAACAACCTGGCTCTGCTCATCTACCTGATGCGCATGGTGAAGGCTCTTATGGACAACCCCACCCTCTACCTGGAGAAATACGTGAGTGACACGTCCATCTGCATAGATGTCCCAGCGTTATTGTGTTGGCGGGCGGTGGGTGTGTTGAATCCCAGCCAAACGGCATTGGGTTGAATGAAATGTGTCCGTGAATTCAATGTAAAGTCGCAAACAACTAAAGTAGGAGTATTATAAGGGTTCCAACAGGTCCTTGAAATCCTTGAAAATGTGTGAATTGGAGAAAAGAATCAAGGCCTTGAGGGTTTTTGGAAAATAGACATGCATAGACAATCAATTAATCAATCAGTTTGGATATATTATGTTAGTTATGGGGTCTAGCACAATTTAAATGTTCAGACTCAAGCCTCTCTTTTTTGTCTGAGCTTCTGTAAAGCCTGCTATTTGTTCTCATTATATAAATTCTCAGTGTTGTAATGGTAATTACTAGGGATGCACCAATGCCGATACCAGTATCCAGTATCCGGTCTGATACTGTGCTCATGTACTCGTACTCGTACTTGATAAACTACTCTTATACAACCGCACCCGATACCACTTTGGCAACTTGTAATATTCTTAGCCAAGGAATATTGAAATAAAGAGATGCAACCGAGTTGGCGTTTATGGCTGTTTAATAGCAACTGCGCATGGTACCGAGTATCCGACTGACTACCTAATAATGCTATCCCTGGTGTAATACACCACCTTACCTATAGGTGGCGCCTGGCGCATGCCTTGTATATTACAAACCTCTCGTCAGTTGAGCAGGCAGGTGGAGGAGGCGCAATGTCGGCAGTCTGGAGATATTTTAAGATAAGCGATGTTCACAGTCAGAAAGTGAGGAAGATCTGTTGAAAATTGAAAATAAAACACGTTTTCAAAGTCATTGTTAGAACTGTAATGGTTTTATTAAGTACTCATATCGGTATTCGGTATCGGCAGGTACCCAAATGTAAGTACTTGTACTTGTACTTGGTCTGAAAAAAAGTGGTATCGGTGCATCCCTAGTAATTACCTTGATCCGTGATCTTGAATTTGATGTTTTAGAGGACCTGTATTTAGAGGACCAGGGTACCCGCGGGGACCCTGTATTATTGCAATGATTTTAAAATACCAAATGGCTCCAATTGCTGTCCCCTCGTTCAGCTGCACGAGCTCATCCCGGCCGTGGTGACATGCATCGTGAGCAAGCAGCTGTGCTTGCGGCCAGATGTGGACAACCACTGGGCGCTGCGGGACTTTGCCGCGCGCCTCATGGCCCAGAGCTGCAAGACCTTCAGCACCACCACCAACAACATCCAGTCTCGCATCACCAAGACCTTCACCAAGGTACCACGTTGCTCTTAGTTAGTTAATCTTCACTTCATACTGTGTGCATGACCTCATGACCTCATGAGCTCAAGATCGAAACATTTCTAAAGGGGTGGGAATCACTAACCAGAGACCCCACTGTAGAATAGAATAATAAATGTACGGTGAATAAGCCTAAAAGAAAAATATTGGTCAGATATTTAGTAAACAAAACAAGTATTGAGAAGTAGTATTGCACATGACATGAGGAATATTGCACATGATGATGAAAGGAAATATTGCAAGGTAATATTGAGAGGTAGTATTGCACATGATATTATCACAGGAGTATTGTACATGATGGTGTAAGGTAATATTGAAAAGTAGTAGTAAAAGTAGTATTGCACATTGTAATGGAAAGAAAGCCAATAACCTGGGTTGTTTTTTTGTCATTCATTTCCAAACCGCTCACCTATGATCTCCTTGAGCTGCTCTTAACAAAACAACCGTAACTTCCTCTCTGCTGCTGTCTTCCTGTCCTACCAACTCACTGACCCTCTGTCTCTGTGTGTCTGTAGAGCTGGCTGGACGAGAAGACCCAGTGGACGACGCGCTACGGCTGCATCGCAGGGCTGTCCGAGCTCGGCGCTGACGTGAGTGGGCCCTCTGGCTTTGTACCTTTCTTAACTGCAAACGTTGTCACCATAGCAACCTTTTCACACCCGCCTCCGTTTTCTTTTGTGTCCCGTACAGGTGATAAAGACACTAATCCTCCCCCGCCTGACGGTGGAGGGTGCCCGTATCCGTGCCGTGATGGACGGACCCGTGGTCTCCAATATCGACAAGATCGGGGCGGACCACGTCCAGAGCCTCCTGCTGGTAAGAGCTCTGGGAAAGTGTCTGCAAGGCTCGAGGCGTAGATTTACATGTAGCTGTTGGGTAGACCCTTTTATCCAAAGTGACTTTGTGTGACATCTCATAATCATTTACATTTACATTTAGGGCATCTGGCAGATGCTTTTATCCAAAGCGACTTACGAAGTGTATATTTGTTGAAGGAGACCTAAATAGCTTTCTTACAGTGCGTCGTAGCTGTGGAAACCAGAACACAAGATCAGTAGTAATTGCTGTGCTTAATGGTTAAATATCTGCTATAAGGCTGTAGTACATTTGTCCCTTTGTACATCAATCTGCTGTTGATGAATACTTAATAATAATACTTGATGAATAATGAATTAATCAACCCCCCCACCCTCCGTCTTAGAAACACTGTGCCAGTGTGATCGCCAAGACGCGGACTCCGCCTGACAACGTGGAGCAGTACCGGTTGGACTATGGCTACCTGGGCCCCATGCTGTGCTCCCACGTGGTCAAGGCCCGCACCCAGGCGGCGCTGCAGGCCCAGCAGGTCAACAGAACTACCTTAACAATCACACAGGTATGTGGACAGTACGCTGACACGCCCACCCACCCCCCCCCCCTGTTTTGGCATTAAAGGAGAACCAAAACCCAGTACCAGCGGTAGATTGGTTTGCATTAGAGCAGGGGTTGTCAAACATTTTGGGACCAGGGACCCCGTACAGGGGAGACAGTTTTCCAAGGACCCCCTCATAAAATTGTACTCTTAGATGCCATTGGAGCTATTTGTATTCTAAAACGTTTCAACCTAAATACTTCAGACCTGTTTCATAATAAGAAACAGAAACACATTACAATTTGAATCATGTTAATACCACGTATATACTTTTAAACAGAGGGTCATTTTATTAAAATTGCATTTGATTGACGTGTCACACGTGATGTGTCACAATCATATCAGAGTTTCTGTTGGCCCAAAGCTAACATGGGTGGGAGTAATGGACACAATATGCTTGTTTTATCGCAAATGGTCCCCGTCTGTAGATATGCACTTTTTAATGATACATTAGGGCTTGCACGACGATTTTTTGAAGTCGACCATTCTATCAATGAAGTCGAAAAAAACTAGACACACATGCCCACGCACACACACATACACAACACGCAGAGACAGAAGGTGTCCAAAAAAATTATGTAACAGCTTATTATATTATGTAACGAAAATGTATATTCCAACATTCAAAATGTCTCATTCGGTGTCAGCAATTATATGGCATAGGTTTACAACTCAAAGCATGTGCAATCCACACCGGCACAACAAAATAAGAAAGCATCCTTTTTTATTGTGACAAACATTGAACAGAAAATGTGTTCCTGCACAGGTCTGATTTTCAAGACCTGCCCCCTCCCCACACCCGCAATGCGCAATACCGAACCCACATCCGCACATAACCCGACCCGACGGCACAAGACCCGCAGCCCGACCCAAACCCGCATATCCTACAATAACCATGACAAGTGGAAACGTCTCATAATGATCACCTTACACTCATCAGCCACGCATTTGCCCCAAAACGCGCGAGCCGACCCACATCTTCTTTGTTTCACCCAGAACCGAAACCCGGAAAAAATTACGACATAACACCACCCGCAAATCACTTTCAAACACTTGCGCAAGTCTGTGTTTGGCAGGAGTCGACTTGTGGTCATTACGCCGACTAGTCTATGCAACCCCGATGATACAGCACAATTTTATAATTTATAGCAAATTATTTCGCGGACCCCCTGGCTATGGGTCCCCCCCTGGGGGTCCGCGAGAACCACTGCATTAGAGCACGCCCCCTATAGGTTAAACACGCGCTATTGCAATGCACGCCTCTGATTGGCTGATTGGGTCACCTGCTGATTAAGCGTTGATGTCCTCCGTATATTGGAACGGGATGGCGTTTACAGCTCCAGAAGGAAAAAAGAGCATTTGAACCTTTAAATGTAAATGATTATGCGCGATTTTGCTAGCATAACTATTGCTGTTGAAACCACCTTGAACCACAACGGCACTGAGGAGAGTGGAATTGTGTGTAGCGTTGCCTGCTGTTGTGTTGTGATGATGAATGTTGTTGTTGTTCTTGTCTTTTTCCAGCCTCGGCCCACCCTCACGGTCTCCCAGAGCACCCTGGGGGGCTCCGGGGGGCCTCGGACCCCCAGCATCATCAAGGTGCCCAGCTCCCTCACCCTGATGTCCCCCCGGCCGGGCACGCCCACGCAGCCCTCCCCGCCGGCCACCAAGTACATCGTCATGGCGACCAGCGCGGGAGCAGCGTCCACCCAACAGGTGACTGCTGGTTGCTCTCGGGTGGCTGTTGCTCGAGAAACGGAAATATCAACGTCAATGAAGTGAAAACCTTTATTTTCATGTTGGTTTTTTGCTATTTTTTGTACATTTGTCAGGGAGTGTAAATTGATTGTGTGGTCTTACTAAGCTTTATAAACTGTAAAGCAAAGGGACTATGTGTTAGGTTTTTACATGCATTAATTGCCAATATATGAACCGGTTGTAAATATACTCAAGAATAGAAGATTCCCTGACTCTCCCCATTACGTATGACAGCCTGTTGGCCGTGGACTTACAATAAGTACATTTGTCAAAAGAGTGAAATGACAATAGATCGCTGAGCTACATTAATTGATTGCTAGGTTTGTGTATTCAATTGTAGATTGTATGATTGGATTGTTCAGTGGTCGAAGAAAAAATGAATCATTTACTTTTTTGTGATTTATTTATTTTTATTTTTATAAAATTTTTCTTTCATTTTTTCACTCCTGCAGGTGATCACTCTGAGCACCTCCCAGTCGGGGGGCACCAGCACTGTGCAGAGCACCACCTCGGCCCTGCAGCCCCTGGTGAAGCTGGAGTCGGGGGCCGGCGGAGGCCTGGCGGCGTCGCGGCCCATGCAGAAGTACATTGTGGTGTCGCTGCCCTCCTCGGCCTCGCTGGACGGCAAGGGCTCGGGGCTCACCGCCATCTCCTCCTCCTCCGTCAGCCAGCAGCAGGCGGGAATGAAGCTGGAGCGATCCGACTCCCCTGGAGCGAGCACACACTCGCCACGCTGAGACACCGCGGACTGTAGTACACGCACACGCACACACACACACACTCTTCCACACATCACACAAAAAAAAATTGTAAATACATTCATGTTCTATAAAAAAAAAAATCAGTAGGTCAATGGGACATTTGTAATGGTTCGGCTGATATCTGATTTTGTTTACCTTTTTTAACTCTTAAATAAATCTGATTTTGTATGAATTTGTGCTTGTGTTTGTTCAATTTATGGCACAGCTTCACCCTATCGCCCTGTAAGTCAAGATTACTAAGTTAAGATTGAAGATTGAAGAACTTTATTTGTCACATACACAGGATATGCAGTGAAATTAAAAGTGGCGATGCTCAGCAGAATGTGCAAAAGAATACTATAGATAACATGAATTAGAGGAATCAGAATCAGAATATTTACAGTAAAAACAAGGACCATCAAATATATAAAAGGCAGGAGAAAATGTTTTTTAAAAAGTGGGTTTTTTGTGAAGAGGAAGACTTGTATTAATTTAGATCTATTCAGCATGCTATTAAGCTTGTTGAGACGTGATCAGTGTTGATTCAGATTAAGGTGTCTCTGAACATCATGTTCACTTGGAAGAAGTACCACGTAGCTTATTGTTTTGTTATTGTGTCACAAGTGGGAATGTCCACCTAGATGCATGATTACTAGATCAGTCTACCAGCCTGCCCAGTGGACTGTACGGACAGTTCAACTGATCTAGTCAGCATACTAGGTGGACATTCCCACTTGTGATGTCACTAGACGGTAGTCACATGGCAATTGTGATGCGGCTTGCGGTGGCTAATCACACTCACACCTGGTGGCATAATATGTCCCCTTTAAATGCTTTTGGTTTGACTTACAGGGAACACATCAATCATACTGAAGGAAAACGTCCAAGTGTGTTGAACCCATATAAAAATAATAACCCAAAATAAAAATAACAAAGTTACAAAATTGGGTATGACGTGTGGTTACACTCCGATACAGTTGGTGGCGGTATGCACCCTATTTAGGAATATATGGCATTCTCAATTTAAACACAAAGAAGAAGACAAACTAGTTGCAGGTTCACTCAAAGCCTATATGTGTGATAAAAGCTTCAGTTTGACGAAGTGACTGCAAGTATGCATTTTAAAATACGCGCCGCTAAACAGGATGACTGCAAAGAAATATCAAGGATGATCACGGTGAGTCGCGGGTGCTGTGGGTGCTCCCAGGGGCGTCGGACTGCGGGGGGGGGGGTGGGACTGACTACCCAGGGCCCCCCGTTTTTTTTTTTTGGTTTTTTTTTCTTCTAAGTAATTAGTGACATAACTGCAGCAAATTTGCCTAAATAAATTGGTTGATGGACTGAAATGTGTATCAAAAAGAATAAAACTAAATATACTGGAGGGCGTCACCCTCTTACATAATAAATACTTCAACAAACATGAAGAAAATAATGTTCTCTTAAGCAAGATACTCCAAGCAAACTGAATTTAAGCACATAGTAAATGTATCACAGTATTTATATGGGTCCGTATATATAATGGTCTAAATGATGTAAAAATCATTTTTTTGTAAAAACTTTTTCCCCGCTCGGCCGTGATGGGGCCCCTATATGGTTTCTTTTCACGGGGCCCGAAATCCCTGGCGCCGCCCCTGGCTGCACGCTGGCACTTTCGACAGTGAAATGATATTTATGGAAGACTTGTATTGACTCAAATTAGCTTTCCATTTTTATTTTAGGAATTGGCTGTCTATGAGAAGATGGCAGACCAGGTCAAGATATCCCATAAAGGTGACTTGTGGGCTTGTACGTCAGGCATAGGAGCGTTGGACGTTACTTATTAAATGTGCAATTGACTAAAACAATTTTTTGGTGACGAGTATTGTTGTTTTATATTAATAATGCATCCACATATTTTAGAAAGGTTCAGTGTTAAAGTTTTGTAAAGTCTCACTTCACTTGACCTTGATCAGTTGCACCTTTAATGGATTTTTTTGGTCATTGTTTAGTAATTAAACATGACATGATTTGTCGTTATGGAGAGGGACACATTGTTGTGTTTGAAACTACCACAGCGTTTGTCATGTGAGACGTGGCAAAACCAATTTTTCATTAGTATTTACATTGATTTTGCATTTTCCAGTGCTACAACTCCTCAATATGTCCTCAATATGGCTTTTTCAATATCGTCAAACAAAATCCCTTGATGCATTCTGATACAAATCAGCCCTATATCATATCATTCCATGGTAATAAAACACATTAAACTGACTTTAACCGTCAAACGTCTTCTGTTATCAGAGTTGGAGCGGGATGGGTTCTGCCAGAATCCTTTCTTTGAGTGTCTCGTTGCAGAAGTTTCTGAAGAGCATAAGTCATTGCAAGGTAACCAGGAACATGGACTATCTAGTAATCATACATCTAGGTGGACATTCCCACTTGTGATGGTAGTCACATGGCAATTGTGAAACGGCTTGCAATGGCTAATCACACTCACACCTGGTGGCATATGTTTAATATGAGGATTTTAGTATATTTGTAAGCACTGCTTCTTGTGTGACTGAAGGGCCTCCTCTCTGTGCAGGGTACACCATTGTGGGCTACACCCTCTACTTCTACATCTATAGCACATGGAAGGGGCCCAGCGTGTTCATGGAGGACCTCTATGTGATGCCAGAATACCGAGGTGAACGCTTGTTTTTGTGTCCAAATTACACAAAAAAAAGGAAAAATGTATATTGATTGATATTGTAATTGATGGAACATAAAACTACCAAATGAGACGGACAACCCCACAAAAATATGAAATATTGACATTTTTGTTGAATTGACAGGAAAAGGCATTGGCAAAGGCTTAATGAGCAAAGTGGCGCAGGTGAGGTCCCACTTCATTTTTCGTGAGAATGAAACTAACATCCTGTGAAGATTATGCTGTTCTGTGTTATGTTATAAATTAACCATGTAACTTTGCAGTAAACAGACTACTGAGCTAGCTTTATGTTTATTTTAGTTTGTTTATTTTTATTATTCTGTTGATTTCTGTGTTGTTTTATTGTACTGTATTGCTATGCAACCTGGCACAAGAATTTCCTTCAGGATTAATAAAGTTCTATCTTATCTCTTTGCTGTCTGGTGACACCACTGCATTGGTTTTGAAGGTTAGGAATGCAATCAGGCAACTTTGTTAGTCATCCTACAAGGATGGCCTGGCTGTGCCTGCCAAGTCCCTGGGCCCTGGGACTTGTGATTGATTGAATAGTGCTAGATCATTTGCATAAGCACATTTTTGGCAGGCCCTTCTAAGGAGCACTTTGGTGTCATTTAGATTCATGAAAATAACGTTTTTCAAGGTACAGAGAAATCTATCAAGGCGGACCTTATGGGTCCTTGAGGCAAAAAGCTTCAACATGTCAAAAGGCCCAGAAACGTTTCAAATGTGTTTCTCAAATAGGACAAGGGGTGTTTTATAGCACCCCCCTGTGGTCAGAATGATACTAACCTTTTGGACTTCTGGTTTCCATGTGTGTGCCAAATGTAACTCCCAGAGGTTCACACAGGCGAAGTTAGATGGTTAGGGGGGTTGTTCAAGGATGCTTACTGGTAGGCCTTACGACAGGATTTTAACAGGGAATCTTCCGTCTGAGCGTCATCACACCCTAGCCACTAGGCTATCCTACCTTCAGCATTCCACCGTAAATAGGTTGTTTTATTTTTTCATTGGATCAGCGGGTCTGTGTTTGTATGACTTAACGTGTCTTACCGCTGTGCCATGATGCTGTTCCCAGGTGGGGAAGGAGAAGCAGTGTGTGAGGCTCCAGTTCTCTGTGCTGGACTGGAACGCTCCCTCGCTGGACTTCTACCTCGCCAGGGGGGCGCAGGACCTGACCGCCAGCGAGGGCTGGCACTCCTTAAGGTTTGACGGAGAGGCTCTGGATAAACTGGCCGCCGAAGCCCCCGAGGACTAGGAATGAGTTGTAGACCCCCAACAACACTGCTGGGCAAAATGGCTGATTTATGTATTGTTATTGGTTGAGTTTTTTCGTCCCCTGCCTTTTACACGTCACATGATCCTGGTCTGTCACTATCACTACTTACCTCAAATACTCGGACGACACAGCCATTCTTGCACTTCTCACCGACAACCCCTCAGCTCTGGACTATCACAACTCCGTCGCATACTTTACCCAGTGGTGCGAAGAAAACCATCTTCACCTCAATGTCAGCAAAACAAAGGAGATAATAATTGGCCCCTCCTCACCTCAGCAACCCATCCTCATCAACAATCAAACAGTCGGTACGGTTGACAGTTTTAAATACCTTGGTGTGACACTGGACAATAAAATCACCTTTGACCAGCACACGAATGACATTCTCAAGAGAAGCCACCAAAGACTGTCAGCCATCCGCAGGCTCAAGGGACTCTATGTTGCCCCCCATCTCCTCCTGCTGTTATACCAGAGCATCATCCAGCCCATCCTACTGTATTGCTCCATCTGCTTCTTTAACATGCTAACCGTCACTAACCGAGCCAAACTCACACGCATAACCCATACCGCTGCCAAAATAATAGGCCTCCCCACACCCTACCTCACAGAGCTAAATAACAAGGCCATAGCTCACATCGCTACCTCAATAGAACAGGACATCACACACCCACTCAATCTCCACCTCATCCATCCGGGCGCAGGTATAGAACTATGAGGTGCAGAAGGGCTCGCTTAGGTAGGAGCCTGGTCCTTGCAGCCATAGCCTCCCTAAATAACAGACCACGCTAATGAGGGCCCGAGTGACAATGTGACTGCTCTGTGTAGATGCTTTGTTCAGCCCTAAAGTCAACTGTCTGTCATTGTGTGTTGTTTTGTATGTCGTGTCCTGTCGCATGTAATGTGGGTCAAGTGGGTGTGCAGTTCTGTGGAAAAGAATTTCCCCTTGGGGACAATAAAAACTATCATCTATCTTATCAACGGAACCGCCCCTACCTACCTCCAAACGTTAGTCACACCCTACACCCCAGCCCGAGCGCTCCTCTCCACAACTTCCGCCTAACGACTGGTACCACCTTCACTAAAAGCAGCCAAACATCGCTCTTCCAAGTCCCAACTCTTCACAGTTTTGGCTCCACAGTAGGGGTGGACCGATATGGTTTTTTCTGGGCCGATACGATACCGATTATTAGTAATTTTTCCTATTATTGGAATCGTTATTTTGTATGATCTGATTACTATTTTTAACCCGTGATGTATAGCCAATCAATAATGCTGCCAGCGGGACATTGAGCCAGAGAGAGGCGACTGCATCAGAGCCGCCTGCAAGGAGTGCATTTTGCCGCAAGGAGCACATTACATTTTTTTTCATTTAATCGGCAATCAGATCATACATAATAACGATTCCAATAATCGGAAAAATTATGAATATCGGATCCGATTATCGACCCCTACTCCACAGTGGTGGAATGAGCTCCCGGCTCATGTCAGGACGGCCGAGTTGCTCGCCAGCTTCCACAGGAGACTCAAGACCCACCTGTTCAGAGTTCACCTGGACTCTACATAACCCCCCTCCTTAACAAGAGACTCAAGACCCACCTGTTCAGAGTTCACCTGGACTCTACATAACCCCCCTCCTTAACAAGAGACTCAAGACCCACCTGTTAGAGTTCACTGGACTCTACATAACCCCCTCCTTAACAAGAGACTCAGACCCACCTGTTCAGAGTTCACCTGGACTCTACATAACCCCCCTCCTTAACAAGAGACTCAAGACCCACCTGTTCAGAGTTCACCTGGACTCTACATAACCCCCCTCCTTAACAAGAGACTCAAGACCCACCTGTTCAGAGTTCACCTGGACTCTACATAACCCCCCTCCTTAACAAGAGACTCAAGACCCACCTGTTCAGAGTTCACCTGGACTCTACATGACCCCCCCCCCCCCCCCCCACCCTCCTCTGATAATCCTAGCACTAACCTGCGTGTTTATATGTATTAACACTTATTAATGGCACTTAGCATTGTTGTTCGTTCTCTTAGAATTGCACGCCTGCCCAGCTACTTATGCAGACAACTTGGCAATTATGAAACTCGTTCTGTTAGTCTCGTAACTATAAATGCTGGAAAACAGCTCTATTCTTATCTTCAGGTACCACAGTGATATATTGCTCTCCTTCAACAAATGTACTCTTTGTAAGTCGCTTTGGATAAGTGTGTGTGTGTGTGTGTGTGTGTGTGTGTGTGTGTGTGTGTGTGTGTGTGTGTGTGTTACACACTTGCGTGAAGGTACTTTTAACTGGCATGCGCTGTTGGTTTAGTACACCAGACGGCATGCTTGTAAATCAGTGCCAAATGCCAGCGGTCCATGCTAGCAAGGTAATCTGCTGCGTTAATGAGTAGCTGATCATCTCGAGGGTCAGTGAGTTTGTAGCAATTAAACATCGTATCTAGAAAAATAAAATAACGATCTGTGAATCACCGCCCCTTGGCATAATCAGATCGACAATATAGTTATTTAATGTGTGTCTGTCAATGTTTTGTCTATTTAATTTGATCATATCTGACTCAACAGTACCCATCATGTTACTGGTTATCTGTCTTGTTTGCAAGGTGCTAAACAAAGGCGTATGCTGTAATCATTTGGTGTTTTGCTTGAATAAATGTAAGCAAACATGTACGTTTTTATTTGATTTATTCAGAATACAAAAAGAACCATTTCTAGTAACTGTAAAAAAAACGTTGACACGTTTAGGCTAAATACAGAATGGAGTACAGATTAAATACAAAGTTGACTCCCAAGAGGAACCATAACTCTGGAGTCGTCCGTCTTGGAACAACTGCAAGATCTACTTCATATTCGGAGTCGGAAGGAAAGCTGATTTACGAAAACACACAAATCTCTGTACATGAAACACGACAATGTTTGTTCATTAACACCTATTGGGGTTCATTGTCCTGTTATTGGTCGGTTTGCTTCTCGCCTTCAATGCCACTTAAACAAGCATCACAGATCAAAAACTACTACCACTTCATTTAATTCTGTCGTGGAAATGTATCGGAAATTATTACAAAACTAAAGGGCCTATTCGTTCAGGACATACGTTCTCCAAATCGAGCCGCAAGATTTATATTAGCAAATAACCAAGCTTGACAGTTTTTATATGGTGAGCGCATGTACAGCAATTATGAAAAAAGTTGACTGTTAAAATGGACTATAATAGACGGACAGTCATAATAAATAGTCAAAACATTAATGTAGGTGGAAGAATACAAGCTTCACCTGAATGGACAATCTACAATTAAAAAAAATACACGAGGTGGCAATCCCGTGGATGAATAAAAACCAATTGGTGTATTACTGATTAGCCAACAACAAACAAACACAAAAATGTTTAACCCCTCCTCCTCCTCCTCATGGTGGTGGCGATGGTGTAACTACTCAGACGTAAGCGTTGCGTCCGTAGTGACTCGGGGCGGACTGGGATGCGGCGGTAACAGAGTGGTGGGGCCCTCTGGAATTTGGACGGTAGACGTATTGTCTGGCACAAAGCAAAAGAAACCCGTTAGGCCGTGCAACAAAATAAATGTGATGTCAAATTCATGACAATCAGTGCATGGGAATTTGCACCGTTTGGAAAGGAATCTACCTTTTTTCATCGTCTGTGTCGAGTTTGCAAGAGCACATTAAACATGAACCTCCACAAAGGGCGAGTATGGCTGAGGACCAGCCAATGTAAAGGCCTTCTCCAATTTCATATCTGTGGAAGGATTATTTTACTGTTTAGACTTTAATAATAATAAGATAAGTTAAAATCCCGAAGAAATTCTTGTGCTAGAGGTTGCTCAAAAATACCAAAAACTTAAGAATAAAAACAGTAGAATAATAAATGTACAGTGTATAAGCCTAATAGAAAAACAATGTAGTTTAAAAAATTTTAGTTAAAAAAAAAGTTGCCAGTGGTATTGAAAAAAAAACAGAATAAAAAATGTACAGTGTAGAAATAATAATAATAATAATACAGGTTAAAACACTACTTTTAAAATGTCTAAAATCGATGAACACTGAACTTTATTGTGATTTGCAATTGGCAACTAATTATCCTGTCAGGCTGTGTCGGTGTGCTGCTGAATCATTGCTCCATCTTACTTTGTTCCTGGGTAGAACTCGTCAAAGAACTGCTGGGTGATGTTCGCTGCGTACCAAGAGATCGCAATCATGGTACACAGTCCTGTAGGGAACAAGACCAGGTTAGAGTGAAAACACGCTCTCACATTCAACACGGCCCCCCTTTGTTCAGTACTTTTTTCTCGGCATCCACCTTCATCCCGCGGACACCCACTGGGAGGCGGTACCACTCATTGAGAAACCCAATTCAAAATTGCTTTAAAGCCTCTGTGTGTTTCTTCAGAAGTGTTCTGAGATCAGAAAAAATCTGAACGCCCGAATTTGACTTCTACCTTGCATAGTTCCACAGAACTGGCCGATATTGGGGGCGGTACGAGAGTATTGGAGGCTGTCCGTCAACCTCAGGGAGGCGGAGTAAAAAGTCCTGCCGAGATCTTGTGCCTCTGGTGCTTTTCGGATACACCCGATTCGGCCCCCCGGCAAACGAACGAAAATAACCCAAAAGAAGCGTCGGAAGCCTTTTTCCGACGCATTCCCACGCATTTCGGAAGAAGTATACAGAGGCCTTTAGTCATCGATACATGGAGGGAGTGCTGCTTGACGATGCATTTATGAAACATGGTCTCGTGTTACCTTGTAGGAGGAAGAAGACGCCGCCGATGGCAGCGATGCGTCCTTTGAGGGCGTAGTTCTCCCCTCCGACTTTGGTGCACTTAATCCCTGCGAGGGCGGCCACCAGGCCAAAAGTCCCAAAGACGATGGCTGCAATCATCAGCGCCCGGGACGCCTGTATATATCCTGTCGACAGATCAGCTCAGTTATTAATATAGTTTATTACTGTTGTTTAAACCACGTTCATTTGGACATTCTTGTTGTCGATTTAAAGGCCCTGTAGGCAAGATTCAGGAGATATAAAGAGACAGCAGAAAAGAGCAAAAGAGAGAGATTTTTAAACTAAACTCCGTCCTGGTTCTCCACCATTGAGAACTGTTGCGTTTCACACACCTGTGATTGACAGGCAAGATGAATTCTCTGAATCAGGGAAGAGATGTCCCGATTGGTCAGGAATGACCAGTGGGTGGTCTAAAATCTACATGGTCTCATAGAGGTATCATGTTACACTCAAACAATAGTGTAACAAATATTACCTATACTCTATTAATGCTGAAAAAAGTTATTGTGGACATCCTCATTATCATTAGATAAAGGTAAATTAGGTTTTGTTTTGTTTTTAAAATTATTATTATTATAACCTTTTGGGAAAAGGTCTAAATCGACTATCAGGATTTAAGCTAACAAAATAGATTGAAATTATTAGATTTAGGTTATTCAGGCGTATTTGCTAGGAATGACAGGCACCATCATGACTAATGTGTAGTTGCATATAAAGGCATACATAATGCAAATACATTTAAATTCTTACGCAAGTATCAATTTATAGAATACAGCCATGGTAGATTTTCAATACAAAAAGTTTTAAAGATTAACCCAAAAAGTTATCTAATCATCTATGTTTTGATTTACAATACTCTTGACAATTCAGAGACAATCGTAAATCATCGTAAATGAGTGATTCAGGTTCAGGAGCTGTAGTGGGTTCTCTGGCTTTCTGATAGCTGTCTGATACCGGGCTCTGCCTAGCGAAGTGTAGCGGTGTCCTTGAGCTCGGCACCTCACCCTGAATGCTCCCGCCGAGCAAGCCGCCGCCTCGCCGGCCGCCAATTCACATGGCTGACACCGCCGCCGCCGTCGGTGTATGAATTCTCAAAAACTGAGTTTCTTTCCTCAGGCCATCAGGACGTGATATGCCGACTTGATTATTATATTCATCGCCACTTTTTCATTTCACTGCATATCCTGTATGTGTCTGACCATTAAAGTTGGATCTTGAATCTGTAATCTTGAATGTGAAGCAATATTAAAAAGCACTTGCAGTCTAGACCACAGGTCTGAAAAGTGCTATATAAATTAAGTCCATTAACTAATGACATCATAAAACAATGAAAAACGGATCGATTTGCCACCAACTATTCATTTACCAGATTGGTGGAGAGGGGGAGTGGTGGATTAATTGTTAAACCTCTTTTCAAAATAGCATGTGACTATATACATGAGTGTGCCCATATTAGGTCATGTACGTGACAAAAAAAAAAGATCGTCTTGAAGATGTAGGTAAAAGGCAGGTTTACAGTTTACCCACAATCACGGTCACACCCAAATCATAAAGTTTTTAAAACATCAGAATCTATTATCAGCTTGCCCCCTGAATGGTGGGAATTTTATTGTTTGAGTTTTGTGTTTATGCCTATCTGTCCTCCTATCTTATCGTCAAAGCCAACTAGAGATTATGTGAGGTTCATGAGACGGTCTACAACTGCCAGGACATCGATTAAACAATTGCATATTTTTTCGGAACACGAAGATCAACTGGATACCTCTCTCTTAGACATAACGACACACTTTTCCTTCCACAATAGTGAAAAGCTCAACGGTAAACTCAAATGTTAAGTATAACCTGGAGCCATACAATAGAAAATACCAGTAAGTAAATAAACACAGAGTGCATGTAAAGAGCCATACGTTTTTCTTTCTTTCATTTTGATTGCCTTGCTTGTATTTCGACCTGAGGTCATAAGCTAACACGTTCAACAGCAAATCTGAGGTGATGTGTTGATGGTCACGTACCGTTAAGGGCAAGCAACGAAGGAAAGTCGCGACAATTGTGGACCCCTGTGGAGTCGGTGGCACAGGACATCCATAGGTTTTCATAGATGGTGGATGTGGTGATAACGTTTCCATCCACAGAGGAGACTTTCCAGTTTCGGTTAGGAAGGGCAATGCCAACCATCAACCAGCCCAGAAAGCCCAAGAACAGCGCAAAACCTTCCACTATCGCATTCATTTTATCCTGGTTGTCTCCGATGG
This sequence comes from Coryphaenoides rupestris, assembly GCA_002895965.2. Lineage (NCBI taxonomy): Eukaryota > Metazoa > Chordata > Actinopteri > Gadiformes > Macrouridae > Coryphaenoides > Coryphaenoides rupestris. Next base: position 147,789 of record PIJE02000707.1, on the reverse strand, counting down.
TTATTTCAAAGCCCGTGTGGAGGTGTCCTGGCAGGTGGTTTCAACGCGGTACCTCTAAAAACCTCTAAAAGACTGTTACTTCCCCCAAGACCTTTGTTTTTTTTGTCCTCGGCTGTCTTGTCACCTCGCTATTGCCCAACACCTTCGTCAAAATGCTGTGCGGTGATAAAAACTATTATTAATGATTAATCTCCAAGGGCCCTCGTTACTTTTTGTCCCCTTTTTTGTTGTCAACGTTTCTGAACGTTTACAAAGAGCACCGAGTGTTTATCTAAGGCTCGACAAAGGAGGCCCATCGCTCAGACCTGCCACGCGCCTCAATTAACCCCTCAGCTATTTGTTACCCTGTGACATCTCACTCAGTGCTTATGTGCGAGTGATGTCGCCCCTGAGCATGCCGCTAGGGGGGAGGGGGGAGGGGGGTTAAGGATTACAGAGGGTGTTGAACCTCGACCCAGGGATGCCATTGAGCAAGACCTCTCAGATTTGGCATCATGAGAGCGTTACAAAAAACGCAGACCTTTAGTCATTGCGTCAACTAGCGGTGACTGTGGGGAAATTTGACGTCTTTCAATGAGTACAGTCGATGTTGTTGTGTATTAGTTTCCTTATTAAAGTTATTAGTTGTGTTTAATTTAGATGAAAATGTGCAGCCGCTTTCCTATGCCACGTTCGATATCCATGTTCAGTGCTGTGTTGTTATTTAGAACAATTAATCATCAACTAATTTAGAAGTATAAAAATGAATCATCAACTACCATTAGTTGAAAGTATCTTTTCTGGAGTACAAAGATTAAGATAAAGAAATTAAATCTGAAATTATCTTATAATTATCAATGACAGACAGAGCAGTCAGACAAGTGCCTAGTAGCTAATACTGATAAGGGAATAATCCCTTTCCCCTCAACTGAACTCAAGGGCACCCCTGTCTCAGGGTTGATGACTGGTCGCAAACACTACACCACTACATGACATGGATTGGAATCAGAATAGTTACTCCAGCAGATACTGCAGTTCTGCTGCGTCAGCTCGCCTAACAAAGATGACAATGGCAGCATTTAAGAACACGGCTGTGTGTTGCGTTGATGGCAAGCCCGTTATGTCACTGATGACAGGATCTTATGACAGGATCTTTATTTGCAGTTCAAAAGGTTTAGGTTTAGTCTCAGCAGAGACAAAGTCAACTAAGTGTCAACTTTATCTCTTTCTGATGATTTATCCCCCTCGTTTAAAAAAAAAAAACCTCCCCAAAGATTTGTGTTCCGTGGTGGTATTAGATAAGATAGACGGACAAATACAGAAAAGCTAAATGAATTCCAAACAATGTCAATCATCAAAGCAGTACACTGTTAATAATCAAAATACTAAGTATTAAAACTTGACTCTTCTAAAAATAAGGAAATAAATTGCTGTAAAACAAAAATGCCAACTCAGCCATTTGCGGCCACATTACCAAATCATATAAAATAATCCACCGCAAAGTAAAAACCTGTATGTAGTAGTTAGTTTTTCTGGTTACACCCTCACACATCACACACATACAGTTCAATAATCCACAATGAATAAAATTAATTCTACCGCTGCCTACCTGGAAGTGCGAAAAGAGAGGGGAAATCACGGCAGTTGTAGATCCCAGTGGAGTCGCTGGCACAAGACATCCATAGATTTTCATAAATTGTGGATGTGGTGATTACACTCCCCTCCGTGGTGGACTCCTTCCAATACTGATCCTCCAGTGACACCATGATTGCTATCCATCCTCCAAAACCTAGGAAAAGTCCTATTACCTCTACTATCTCAATCATGTCCAGAATATGAATTTTGATTAATTATTAGCAAAACAAATAACCGTTGCCTCTGCGCGGAGCGTGATGTGCGTGTCTTCTATATCAGACATGCATTTTATGAGTAACCCCTGGACCTTTTAGTAATGAACTCCACCTGCACTGTATTGAACATTCAATTTGTAGGCCACACATCAGAACTGCAAGTAAGCTATTCCCGCCCAAAATGGATGACCTTTCAGATGCCTGGCGAGTTACCACAGCAATGTAAGTACTATACCTGCTCTGCATATGCAGTTTATTCCCAGTGGCCTGTGGCGGGTGTCATAGCTTATACAGGATGGCCATTGGCAAGAGTTATCTCCAATATGTATCTTTGGCACATATTGTTGTCGTCGCGGTGTTCAACGGATCCACTGTCAATGTTTTTCTGGTCTTCTATTTGATTGATGGTAATTTAACCTTCATATCATTGTGTTCATTCATATTATATGATTGATATTATATTTACATGTAATATTTTATGTCATTAATACATTTTATTATATATATATATATATATACAGTATAATGTTTTATCTTGTATTTTATGTCATTTATATATAATGTTTTATCTTATATTTTTATGTAATATATATATGTATATGAATATACTGTATAAATATATACATTCTTATTTCTGTTATGCTGTGACACCATATAAATCTGTGATGAACAAAGTATTTGTCTGTATGTGTGCTTACATAAATATACTAGCTAAGAGGAAAGAGATGACGCAGCATTGAGAAGGGATTACATGAACTGCTCCAACAAAAGCTTGCCTGCATCCCGTCTTCAGGAATGGGTAGCTTGTGATTTCAGGGAGGTCCCCTCTCGGGTGCCATAAGTTAATACTGCTGGGGAAATACGGAGTTGCAGTTAGAGTAAACATTGAAAAGCTGACTTAAGTTTTGTGTGTGATTTATTGGAGGCAGAAAGTGTCTATAGTCGCAGTGGTTAAGCATTAACAGGTTTGAAGTGAAACAATTCTTTTGTTTAAATGATTCCTCTTGAGGTCATTATGCATAGCATTGGAAGGCTTGATTGAAGAGTGTTGTCTGCTCTTTTAGAAAGAAAATTAGTTTGTGTTGTGCCATCGGAAACACGTTAATTACTTAGCGTGATAAAACTAATCATTTGGGTGCATTCAATTCCCTGCCATTCATCGGCCACACAAATCTGGCTTTGTACGCATCTCCTTACTTTCTTAATGTCGTCAGATGCGTTCATTAAGGAAGTTCTTTGTGGAAGTAGTTTGATACCTTGGCGGTTGAGGACAATTGTCAAACGTGGTATATTCCAGTTAATATCTTATCAAAAGCCAGTTTAGTATTGCCTGCGAGCAATCACAAGTCCAGTACAAAGTTCTACGGCGTATAAGACCGATATTCAGCTTTGTTCTTGTCGCTGTGATTGTTTTATTTCCCTTACCTCACTCTATATATATTTTTTTTCAGAATGCACCCATTGACCTGGCTTCCTCTTAAAGGGACACTAGCAAGTTCAAGCCTAAAATCTACAATACGAATATAACAAAAACATATCCCCTAATTTGATCTGCGACTTGCAGAACAAAAGTTAGAATTGTCCAAAAACATAAACATTAAACCATAAAACACAACCATTTTGTATCTATTTTATGAGATAATGGTGTCAGTCTTGATACAAATTGGGATATTTTGGGTGTGGCGATTGGGCCTTACCCTTTCCTACCTCTCTCTCAACTAATTGCAAAATGTTCCACAGGGAAAATTATTATGTTCGATAATGACCCTCTTGGCTCAATAGGAAAGCCTTGTCTGCAGAAAAGTCTTAAGATACTTAAATATATTACTAATAATATCTAAGACATTTCCTTATCCTTTGTAAACAACTTTTTTGCTGTCTGTCTAAAAATTACCAACAGCAGGATTTAAACTCCAATGACTGAACTGAACTGAAGCAACATGTTACCACTGAAGTCTGCTACCGAGGCTACACAAAGGATTGTGTTTCCATCGGCTCGCCAAACTAATAAGAGAATTCATAGGACCATAAAATATATCTAAAACTATACGTGAATCTAGAGCAAAAACACTGTTCACGTAATCAGAACCCCTTTGCCACAGAAAATGATTATGACACACATAATGTATATATATCGTTTGTTATTGCCACATACAATATCCAGTATATTCATAATATTAACTAGATTTGCATATTGCTGTATATACTGTACGTTTGTGGAATTTACCACTTTAGAATATTGAAATAAAGCTTGAATTTGTTCAATGACATCTAGAATCTAATTAACGGAAGACTGTGTGGTATTCCGGTTAAAGAACTGTTACCAACAATATGAGATATTTGTTACTTTCATCTGTTCACTTTATCGACTTCATCAGCTGAAATTAAAAAATGAAATGAGTATATTGCTTTAGCGTTGTCATGGAAACATCTGGTTTAATAGTTGCATTTGACCTGAATTTTAAACTGTTCTGTGTTAGAGGTCATTGGACACCCTTGGAACGTTATTGGCCAATCAGGATCAAGTATTTAACAATGTGGTATCAAAAGAATGAATCCCCTCCTGCTTTGTCCGCTGTTTAAACAAACTTACTTCAGGGATTAAATCTATAGTTGCGTTAGCGTGCTTTAAATAATACCTCTCGAGGGGTTACACGTGGATGCCCTGGCGCAGTGCTTGTGATATATTATGCAGTTTCGATGAAGTCACTGTGTCAATACTTACCCTAATGTATCAACTGTCTGAAGTGAAGGCTCTTTCTGTACCTCGCTCAACACCTGGCTCAACCTCTCTCTCACTCACACACTTCAGAATAGGTCGAGAGATGGCAGTCAGGTTAATTGTAAACCACAGAGCCTATTGTGAAGGGTTTTTTAAGCAAGGAGACCGTTTTCCATAAAATATGTTGTGTCTTTGAGCAAGACCCTGAAATCAAACTTTCTCACCAAGTGCCGTAGAAGAATGCACTCTACTGATTGAAAGTTAATGATGATGGTAATCATTCACTTGATCAAATACGTCAGCTCATTGTCGTAGGCTCATCATCCACTTTTTGTATTGTTAAAGGATAAATAAACGCCCAAATCTCTTTTTTCCAGTTGAAAACTGTTCTGTTTGGGTCTCATGACATGGATACTTTATACATGGATAACATTCTGTTATCCATGTATAAAGTCTTTGGTAGTTTTCTATTGGCTGCGCTCCCTAGCTCAAACCCTTAATGGAAATTAAACCTTCAATGCCATGGTCTACCAGTAGAGCTAGGCAGAACCATTTGAACTTCTTGAAGCATAAAAGACAACATTTGGGATTTGCAAAGTTGTATTGGTTGCATGTAATGTTTCTCAAAGTTGCTAAGCTGTAATACAACAGTATCAGACCTAAAAGTAATTTAGATCATGTACACATACATAGGCCTAAACTCTATACAAAATGTATTTAATCTAACAGACTTCACTTTTACAATGTCACATGCAATGTTGCTAATCTGTTTGTGTGTTTTATTTACATTTTGTCACATAATTTAATCTCTCTGACACACCTGATTTTCACAGTATTTTCACTTTTTTCACAGTATAGTAATATATTTCCACGACAAAAATAAACACATACAAAATCAACACTAAATGCTTTCAACTTTAAATATTATACATTGCTATAAAAATACTTATATCCTCACAACGATTCCAGGTCTTTGGATACATTATATGTTTAAAACGCTACAATATGAGCAAAGAAAATGTGAAAATCTGCATCGTTTCATGTGCACTACTCTCCATCCGGTATCCCGGCATCTCCACTCGCTTTCATCCCCTTCGGCCTCAAAGGATCACGCATCCTCCCCCCTTGGCCTCCACGTAGTTGGGATCCATGTCATTGGGCAGCTTCCCGCCTTCCCCCCAGAGGTTGAGCTCCCCGAACACGCCCGTCTCGATCATCTCCTCCTGCCACGGGATGGGGATGTTCCCGGAGGCAAAGTCGTCGTAGAACTCGGTGTCCTTGGCATCCAGCACCACGCCCTTGATGGTGCTGAAGGCGCCCACGTCGTCGATGTCTTTGGCGTACACCATCCTTGGGTTAGGGACGAATGGGGGTGGGAGCATGCCTATTGGGGGGGAAATAGATGTGCATACGTTGTTGAAACAACCCCTCAATAGCATCACATGCGTTTCTATCGCCTCTATCATTTTCCCCTCTTTTCTTTCTATTACATTCTCTTTTGCCTCAATTGAGTTATTTCAATATCTAATAATAGGGCAACTATTATTATAATCTTCTATTAGTATTATTATTTGTATTCTTTTTAGATGTGCAGATATTTCCTCCACTGAATTATATTGTATGTTGATATATTTATATGCCTACAGGACCAGGATTGGTGAGAAAATCATCACTATTGACATCTGCCACCGTCTCCTACTCTGTCTTCTTCTTCTGCGCATGTATTGTAGTGGGTTCTCATAGACTCCTCCCACCTGCTTCCAGGCGCCCCCAGTTGAGTTCCTTGAAGAACGGTTGGTTCTTGAGCTCTGTGCACTCATTGTTCTTGAAGCCCAGGCGTTTCGCTGGATCTTTCTCCATCAAACCTTCGCAAAAGACTTTGCAATCAGTGCTAAAAGTGGGCGGGTAAGACACTGCATCGTTCAGGATCCTCCGAGTCACCTCTTCGCTTTCGACCTGAGGTATACATTCAGGGGAAACATGGTGGCAGTTGACACAAAGGGGTGTTTGGACACATTTTCCCAACAAAACAGTTAAAACACATTTTTTTCACCACAACCAAAATGGTCCTGGTACATGCACGTTCACTGCCATACTTTTTGGGGTTGAACATTTTGAATGAGGTGATCCTCTAAGGTTGCAACTGGGATTGTGTGCAGTGAAGTATGGATTTTAATTAAAAAACTATTAGTACGAAGAGAATAGCTCTATTAATTATCTATTATTATAAAACTTACTCGAACAAGGTGACAAGTGTGAATGCAGGGAATACAGTTTGTACCTTCTCTCCCCGGACTCTAAAGGGTCCTTTGGCCGCAATCATCTCATACAACGTGACACCTAGCGTGAAGTAGTCCACTGAATAGTCATACGCCTTCTTCTGGAGTAGCTCTGGAGCCATGAAACCTACACATTTAAACATAGACTTTTATTACGTCAATAGTTTTTCTTCCACAGTGTTACTGACTTACTGTTTTAGTTTAACTTGGTTTTTACTTTCAATTTCAACGATTTAAATAATAGAGTAGAACGTTTGACCCATCACCTGGAGTTCCTGCATATCCAGTAGTTGTGTCTTTTCCTGGTGGAAGCTCCACAGCAAGACCCAAATCTGAGAGTCGGATGTGCCCTGTTTGGAATTGTAATGAGTTGTTATGGGGCAGAGGATAGGCAAAGGACCTTATTTACCTTGTGGCCATCTTGGTTCTAAACACTAGCTGGGTGGTGGAACTGAATGTGGAATTTAGCATTCAATTCCACCCCCCAGAGTGATTTTGGTGAATCTCGCCAGAGGTGTTCCAGGCACCTCTCAGTCCCCAGGACAACTGGGATTAAGAAGGATTTCTATATTCTGGCTGGTCTGGAAACACCCACTGCTCCTTCAGAGGCAAAATGGGATAGCTTTATTCTTGTGCCCATTTGCCCATTGCATACAATCCATTATTGTATCAGCAATGGACAAGATGGATGGATAAATACTGCCACACTGGTATTTGGGGGGCTTACCTGCATCATCCAATAGTAAATTCTCTGGCTTTAAGTCTCTGTAGATGATCCTGTGCTGGTGAAGGTGCTCCATCCCACAGATGACCTGGGCTGTGTAGAAGCATGCTCTTTTCTCATTAAACCCTGGATTATTTTCATCCACATTGTACATGTGGTACCTAAAACCAAATGGGGGGCAGGTTGAGGAGAATTCAGATGATGGGAACGCTGGTTGACAAAAATCAGTAATTTTAAGTCATTAACTAAGTCTAAGTATGTCTGGGTATTCAGGGACAGTGACGTTGTTTGTGACTGTAAAGGTGATTTTCTGACTTATAGAATTACGCACCGGCAGGCTTGCCTGTGTATAAGCTGTGAGGTTGATCTATGTTAGGCTGATTAGGGGAAATGGCTGCGAGGAGCGAACCAAGGAACCTGTCTTTATACTCTTGCTTTTTGCATGAATTACCTGAGGTCTCCTCCATTCATGATGGTCATTACAAGACAAAGCTCGCTCTTGGTCTGGAAGGCGTACGCCAGTGACACAATAAAGCGACTGTGAACCTTTGCCAGGATGCGCTTCTCCACGATGGCTCCCTGAATAGAAGTACAGGAATGAAAACCCTCCAGCCAAAATACCAACTGCATGGCCATGCAGAAACAGCCCGTCCACCTGTTGTTATTTCTTCCAACAAAACAGAAACTTGAAATAAATCTATCAAGAGCATGTATGCCTTTCTCTGTACTGCAGAATTGTTTCTTTGGGGTCCTTGCTTGCATAGTGCATCAAAATGCACTATGCAAGCAAGGACCCCAAAGAAAGGACCCCAAGAAGGCTCAAAATTCTTCATAGCTTCTTACTTTAAATCCAATAGAGCCCAGCACTCTACTGGACAACTGTACACCAAGAGTCAGCAGCTCATTGGAGTGTAATCCTATGTTGCTCACCAGAAAAAGGTTAATCACAATTACCAACTAATGCTTTGACAAAGCAAGCATGTGGACCTTGCTCTATGTCTGACTCAGAGCTGCTGTCGTATGCCTTTAGGAGAGTCCCAAGCCTATTTGAATAATTGTTGATGATGAGGGTTAAAACTAATTGGCTCTCACTACTATGTCATTTTCATCCCAGTTTCCCATTATGTGCCAGTAAAATGTTTTCAATTGCGTTTTCTCTGGGTCACACCACTTTCAATCACTAGATTTGGCGGTGGTTTCCAATTTGGTTATGGAGGTTTGTGCTTCACGTGACGCAAAGCCTTTACCTGGTAGCCTTTACGTTTTTTCAGCCTCTTCTTGTCAAGCTTCTTGTTGGCATACATCTTTCCTGTTGCCTTTGCCTGGCAGGCATGCACCTCTCCGAAACCTCCTTTACCAAGCACTCTGAAATCCATGAACCAGTCCTCATTCACAGACTGGCTCTCCAGCCACTTGAACTGAACGTAGCGGGTGAAGAACATGCTCTTTTTGAAATCCTCCAGGGCCTTGGCCTCCAGTGCTTGAGCAGCAACCGTTCACTCTCCTTGAATAGGTCAGAGTGGATGTTTTTGTGGTCTTCCTTCACTCGGGCGATGGCCTTCTCATCCAGGAAACCGCAGAAGGTCTTGGCTGCAGACTCGAAGTACTTGTTGACTATTCTCTGGGCCTTCTGCACACGGTCCTTCTCCTGGGACGTGTTGTAGTCTTCCATGTCTTTCCACAGCTGCCCCACGTTCTTGTGCGTCTCCTCGCTGTCCAGGTACTGCTGGAACAGCCGCTTGCCGATGGGCTGGTCCACGCACATGCTCTGGAACTCTGCGTCCACGGTGGCCTTTGTGTGCTCGCAGTCCCTGATGTGTGGGAGGTTTAGCTTTGCACGCATCTTTTTGTCGCGCATGGCGGCCGCCGCGGAACCGTCGATGCTGCCACGGGCCGACACATAGGCGGTGTTCGCCACCACGGTCTCCAAGCCACCAATGTCCATTGTTGGATTGGGGCCTGGAATTGCACAAGGTCAGGGGAAGCACAAGCATGTTTGAGGGCAACACATGTGGGATTGTTTTTTGATGTTCTGAGGGGGCGTGTGTGGTTATAAGTTGTGATTAAATAAAATGGCTTGCTTCATGATACATTTGCTTTAGCTTTAAAGTGAAAAGTGTGTGACTGACTTGAAACTTTCTATGTGTTTCTATCATATTTATAAATGTTACTTTGCTCTCTCTTGTCTGATCAGGGTGTAAGTAATGTAAGTGATATGGTGGTTTCCGTTGCTCACTTCCTGATTCTCCATAATCCTATTAATGTTGACTGTTAATACAGGAAATTGACTTACACTTAACTTACTTTTACTCATGAACATGGCTTGTTATTCTTACAAGAAAATTGAGTCTAATGTAATATTTGTTTTGGCCGGATGAATATAATTTACCAACATAGAATAAAAATGCATACAAAAGCACAGACATACATATTTGTGCATTATACATTGTTTCAATATAAAACAATGCACCTTTTTTCGACGAATTCACAGAATGTATTGATTTGTTCTTAATTTGTTATTAACATGTTTTATTATTATTGGGGATTCATTAGTAATGGATATTGTTTCTGATACCGGATTTGAATACCATATCAACTCAGACAACACTGATAGAATCAATAGAAGCTATCAGCTCTCAATAGAAAATAGGTTAATCACTGTTCTAATGACTGTTCAAAGTCTAACAAAAAAGTGTTTGTTGCGATACAAATGTGTTTAAAGCATTTATTTGCTTTGCAACATAGAGCCATGATAGTTTCAAAGGAGAAAACGGTTTTAATGCCATAACTTATTTACTAATCACCTGAGACGATTGCCCTGCATCTGAACTTTGAACTCTGAATCTGAACTCACAACTTCAGGTTGAATACTCTGTATCTGTGTAAGTGGGATATCTGTGCATCCTTTGGTATTTGCTACGTTTGGTTTGGCATATTCATGTCAACAGTGTCGACCTGTGAAGAGTTACTCACCTTTCTTTCACTCAAGCAAGAAGTCAAACGGGTGTCAATATAATCCAGCAGCTTAGCATCCGGCATATACTTCCACACCTTTCTGCCTCTAGAAGGCTCCCCTGTCAAATACAACAGCAACTCATCATGTCTGTTCCCTTGGGAGTCCTCGTGAACTTGTGTTTGCGTCGTTGATGTCGAAGACTCTCCTCAACTCTCCACACTCTAGAGCCCTGAAAAAAGTTAGGATTGGTAGGGGGCTTCAGCTCGAAATCCTGCCTGAGGGTTAAGTGAGGATTACAACTCAACATTATCAGGTGAAAGCGTCTTGTCACAGGCTGTTAGTGTAAATTACCAGCGGGGGTGATTACAGTCGAGAGGCAAAGCCCTCGCCGGCTCTAAAAACGGCACCCATTTGGCCCATTTTCCATGAATTTATTTTTATCCATCCATCCATTATCGTCCGCTTATCCGGGGTCGGGTCGCGGTGGCAGCTGGCTAAGCAGGGCCCCCCAGGCTTCCTTCTCCCCAGCCACACTCTCTAGTTCCTCCTGGGGGATCCCGAGGCGTTCCCAGGCCAGGCGAGATATGTAATCCCTCCAGCGAGTTCTGGGTCTGCCCCGGGGTCTCCTCCCAGTTGGACGTGCCCGGAAAACCTCCAAAGGGAGGCGCCCGGGGGGCATCCTAATCAGATGCCCGAACCACCTCAGCTGACTCCTTTCGATGCGGAGGAGCAGCGGCTCTACTCCGAGCTCCCTCCGGATGTCTGAGCTCCTCACCCTATCTCTAAGGCTGAGCCCAGCCACCCTGCGGAGGAAACTCATTTCGGCCGCTTGTATCCGCGATCTCATTCTTTCGGTCACTACCCAAAGCTCGTGACCATAGGTGAGGGTTGGAACGTAGATGGACCAGTAAATCGAAAGCTTCGCCTTCCGGCTCAGCTCCCTCTTCACCACAACGGACCGGTACAGCGCCCGCATCACTGCAGACGCTGCACCAATCCGTCTGTCCATCTCCCGCTCCATTTTGCCCTCACTCGTGAACAAGACCCCGAGATACTTGAACTCCTTCGCTTGAGGCAGCAACTCACTCCCAACCCGGAGGGAACACTCCACCGTTTTCCGGCAGAGAACCATGGCCTCAGACTTGGAGGTGCTGACTCTCATCCCGACCGCTTCACACTCGGCTGCAAACCGCCCCAGTGCATGCTGGAGGTCACGGTCTGATGTAGCCAACAGAACCACATCATCTGCAAAGAGCAGAGATGCAATTCTGAGGTCCCCAAACCGGACACTCTCCTCACCTCGGCTGCGCCTTGAGATTCTGTCCATGAAGATCACGAACAGAACCGGTGACAAGGGGCAACCTTGGCGGAGTCCAACACCCACTGAGACTGTGCTTGACTTTGTGGCGAGAATACGGACGCAGCTCGCTCTTTGTTCATACAAGGACCGAATGGCACGTACCAACGGCCCCGGTACCCCATACTCCCGTAGTACCCCCCACAGGATTCACCGGGGGACACAGTCATAGGCCTTCTCCAAGTCCACAAAGCACATGTAGACTGGATGGGCAAACTCCCATGCACCCCCAAACAACCCTGCGAGGGTAAAGAGCTGGTCCACTGTTCCACGGCCAGGACGGAATCCGCATTGTTCCTCCTGGAGCTGAGGTTCGACAATTGGCCGGAGCCTCCTTTCCAGCACCCAATTTATTTTTATATCATTTCAAAACACAGACCAAAACCTGGCATGTTTACATCAGAAACTCAACAGCAGTACGTTTATAGAGTAACTATTAAGGAATTATTTCTTCAAATTCAAATTGTACAAATAAAAAAAAATGTAATTGTTAATTTGGGGGGGAACAAATTTCGCTAGATCTACATCTGAAAAGTGGATTAACTACCAATGTCTAAGAACATGAAAATAACCTCAAAAAGGGAATTAGGTCATGGGTCACTCACCTCCATGTACCATCAATACTTCATAACTTTTTTCATTGCACTACAGACTTCCATAGATTTTAGTTAACACCTTTGACTCAAGCATCCTTTTAGGGTTTTTAAGGTGTTTTAAATTGTGTTTTTAATGCCATTATTTACTATTCTAAATACCTACAACATTGCTTTAAATACATGTTCTCTTTTCTATTGTTTTATCTTTACTCATCTGTTTTTATTTCTTTCATTCATTTACTTGCTTGCTGTATGCCTGTCTCATGTATCTTTTGTATTTGTGAAGTGTACTGGGACTATGCTGATTGATTCAAATGATTCACAAATGTCAATCCTTCATAGCAATGTGACTCCTTCACATTCATCATATATTTTGTAGCTAAATGAGAAGAGGAATTGGGGTCCTGGTTAGAGAGGAGGAGGTTTGACCCAAACAACTTTTTTGTGTTGTTTTTAAGAGTTTGGTAATACAGTAGAGATATGTTTATGACACATATATAGCCAATAGCTAATGGATAAACTTTGGTCTTAATAAAGAAATTGAAATTGAAATTGAAATTGAAAATCATAAACTTAAACGCAAGACCCAATGTTTGCGTCATCACTGTCATTTTGTATATGTTATATGTTATATGTTTGTTATGTTGAGCCGTTATTAAGGATTTGACTCCCATTATTGAAATAGGTTCCCCTTTTTTTCATTCATTAACCAAACATTATTAATCAATTTTATTTACATTCACATCAGGGGCCGTTTTGAAAGTGGAACTGTCAGGGATCTGCAGCCGCAGCTAAGCCGTAAGTCGCGCTCAGCTCATTAAACAAAGATGTTGTTAAAAACAGCCTTGGAAGCCGCTGTTCCCCCCAGACAATTACCCCTAATTGATGTCAATGACGACCACAAGTGTGCTGACCTAGTACAGCCATGGCAGACATTCCCACAACCTGTGGTGGTGCATCTGGTCTCCATCTTCTACTCCCCTGTTTGAGAACTATGGAGTCAAAATAGGGGTCAAAAGTGCTGTCTGTCACCATAGCTCAGGAGGTAAGAGCGGTTGTCTGGCAACAGGAAGGTTGCTGGTTCAATCCCGGGGCTCCGCCTCCTAGCTAAGTGTTGAGGTGTCCCTGAGCAAGACGCCACTTAACTCTAACTACTCCTGACATGTTGGTTGTTACCTTGCATGGTTGGCACCCCTGTCAGTGTGTGAATGTGAGGCAATACTGTAAAGCGCTTTGGATAAAAGTGAGAGATATAAATGCAATCCATTTCCCATATCAGTAAGTGTGTCTGAAATATGTGTGAAAACATTTTGAACAACTTAAAGGAGGCGTATTATACCAGCAGGTGTGCGCGTGATTAGCCATTCCAAGCGGTTTTAAAAACCGATATCATCTCCACAAGTGGGAGTGTCCACCTAGAACTATGCTGGATAGATCAGCCTACCAGTCTACCCAGTGGTCTGTAGCAAACTGGTAGGCTCATCTATGTGAAGATGATGGTGGGTCGACCGTCATCGCAGTCATCTCTGCGCCAGAGAGCGATGACTCAAATTTGAGGACCAGAACTCCACTGTCTGTCTCAACATCTGGATCTGGGAAAAAGACGGTTTGGTCAGTTGACAAGTTTTTGTGAAAGGCTGATGAATGGTTGTAATGAAAGGCAACATTTCCGGGCAACAGAAAAGTTAATCTCTCAAGGTATTCCTATTCCTCAAGTGGTATCTAAATATTCTAAATATTCTGATTCTGATAACTCCAATTCAAGTTATCTTTAGTATTCTTTTGCACATTCCGCTGAGCATCACCACTTTTCATTTCTCTGCATATCCTGTATGTGTCTGTGACAAATAAAGTTCTTGAATCTGGAATCTTGAAAGCTTGAATCTTGGTCATCAAACTCAGAACATTTCAGCTGGGACCTCAACAATTCTGTCTAGATTATATTATGCTCAAACAAAATAGCACTTGGCATTTTCCCTTGCAGTTTAAAGACCTTTATCATCGTAATGTTACCCTAAATTGCACTAGGCTACTCAACGCTATAGACATAGAGCCTATGCAGCGAGCAGACAGGTTTTTGAGGCATGTTGAGTGTAAGAGAAGCAGAGAAACCTATCATGACCATCTGTGTGAGGGATAACCTGGCTATAAGCACTAGATTACCAGCTCGCCTGTAGCCTGTGGAAGACATGCATGGAATGCCAATGCTGACTCCTGCAGGCAATATGTCACACGGTGCATTATAAAGGCTGTTGTGTGTCCTTTCCTCTATATAGTTGTCTGGTTGTTTTTATTATATATTACACACACACTCTCTCGCTCGCTCACTCACTCACTCACTCACTCACACCTCTGTCAGTCATTGTCGGAGCAGTGGATCGGGCACATGGAAGTGTGGGATATCTTGACCAAGACACATTTTTTTATATTCGATTGAGACATAGAGTAATGCCTCCTTGCCGCCTAGCCATTTGAGACATTTTATTATATTTTATATATTAATTGTATATAATATATATTATATATTATATACAATTATATAATATATATATTTTTTGTTGTGTTAATAATTTGGGTTTGATTGGAGTCGAAATAAAAAGAAATACCTGAACAAGACAGGCCTTTTAAATTAGCTGGCGTCACAGTGCACTAATGAATGCTCTCATTCTCTTCAATGCTGCCATCTAGTGGAACACGTGACTCATCACACGTCGGGTGGTTCGCGTCTCTACAGTCTGGAGCCTCCTTCCAGAGGGGAGCGCTTGGGAGATGTGGTGGGCTGGATGGGAAGTCTTGGGGGAAATATTGCATTTCATCATGATTGTAACATTCCCCCAGTCCACCAGGCTTCTCAACCAGCAACACCAATCTCATTGATCATATTGATCACTTTACATGTACATTTATAACATTTATGATATTAAGAATATTCAATTACTTCTGGATACATATGCCATATTCCCTATGCAATATGTAAATACTCTGGATACAAATGCTTCTGATTCTTTTATCTTATGTATATTTCTGCTGTTCCATGTCATATGCCATATTTCTTTTTCTTATTATTTTTTTCC
Organism: Coryphaenoides rupestris; assembly: GCA_002895965.2. Classification (NCBI taxonomy): domain Eukaryota; kingdom Metazoa; phylum Chordata; class Actinopteri; order Gadiformes; family Macrouridae; genus Coryphaenoides; species Coryphaenoides rupestris. Next base: position 132,252 of record PIJE02000707.1, on the reverse strand, counting down.
TTCTTTTCTCTTTCTCCTCTAAAAAAAGAACCAGTTGATATGTAATGTTAACATATTTATAATATTTTTAATCTGTGTGGGTGTGTGTATGTGAGTGAAGTGTAGTGCTATGGTTGTGAGTGTTGGTGTATCTGTGATTATAAGGTTCTGTTAGGGAGGAAAGGGAGGTAGAGGCGGGAGTGGTAGAGAGGGGAGAAGAGAGGGTGATGGGAATGTACGTGACTTACTGTGAAGTTTGTCGGAAGGTTATGAGTGGGTTCCAGGTATCTTGGATGTATTTACTGTTGAGTTTGCAGAAAAGTTATGAAAGGATTCCAGATATTTTTAAAGACAGAGATATTGTGTGATTGGGGGGGAGGGGAGTATCTGAAGTGTCTCCTAGAAGGCAGAGTGTAGGAGACAGTGGGACTCTGCAGTCCAGGATCGTGGATAGTGTCTCAGTTACAGTGGTCCAGAGAGAGTGAACAGGTTGGCAAAGCCAGGTTGCATGCAAATAGGTGTCAGTGCTCCCTAGAGTGCATTGTGAGCAAGTGTCTGTGTCAGTTAATCCCATTTTAAACATTTTACTCTGAGTGATGTGAGTTCTGTGAATGGTTTTGTACTGTATGAGTTGTAAGTTGGTGTTGGTGGTCATAGTAAAGATGTTTCTGCAGATTTGTGTCCAGAAATCCGGGTCGGGAGATAATGCCAGATCACATTCCCATTTAGGTTTGGGAAGTGTTATTGTGGGATTAAATGAGGAGATGAGTTTGTAAAGCTTTGATATAATTGTTTTGGGGTGGTTAGCAATGTCCAATAGCTGTTCACTGATTTTAGAAGGTTGTAAAGTGTTGTTGGTTAATTCCATTTTAGATTTGATTAAAGATTTCAGCTGTTGGTAATGAAGAAATTGGTCTCTCCCGATCACGAATTTCTGGATAATTGTGGTGAATGACATAAATTTGTGGTTTTCGAAGACGTGATGAAGGTGGGTGATGCCCCTTTGCTGCCATTTGGGGAAAATAGATAGGTGCCTTGTGCAGTTGGAAATCAGGGTTGTGCCAGATTGGAGAGAGCCTACATGGTGCTAGTGTTGCTTTGGTGATTTTGTTGGCTTTCCACCAGGCTGTCAGAGTTGTGGATATTGTGATGTTATGACAGAGGTCCATTTTTTTGATTGACAGCGGTAGGAAGGGGAGGTCTGCAACAAATAATGGGGTGCATAGTTTCTTTTCCAAATCAAGCCAGGGGTCAGTATGTATCTGTTGTTGAGTCCATTTATATAAGAATTGTAATTGATTAGCCAGAAAATAGTGCATGAAATTTGGTGCTTCAAGTCCGCCTAGATGTTTCTTGTTTTGGAGTGTTGAAAGTGATATTCGTGGTCTTTTGTCTTTCCAATAAAAATGGGTGGTGAGAGAGTCTAGTTTTTTTAACCAATTGTCTGTCGGTGTGGTTGGTATCAATGCAAATAGGTAGTTGATCTGTGGGAGGGTTTTCATTTTGACTGTTGCAATTCGACCTATGAGTGTGAGTGGGAGTTTGTTCCATCTTTTGTAATCGTCTTCTATTTTCTTAAGGAGAGGAGCGTAATTGAGGTTGAAGAGCTCTGACAGCCAGTATGTGATATTACCTGTGTTGAGGGGAAGTGAAGGATCCTGTGCTGCAGAGTCCCCGCTGTCTCCAGATAGCGGCAGTGCAATTGATTTATTCCAGTTGATTGTATAGTGAGAGACTTTTGAGAAATTGTTGATGACCTTGAAGGTTTCTTTGAGTGAAGTAGGTGGGGTTTGTAAGTATAATAATAAATCATCTGCATATAGGCTAATTTTGTGTTGAGAGTTGTTGGCCTGAATTCCTTTGATTTTACTGTTTTGTCGTATTGCTGCTGCAAGTGGTTCAATGAAGATGGCAAAGAGGGAAGGAGAGAGTGGGCATCCCTGTCTGGTTCCTTGGTGCAGTGTGAAGCTTGGTGAGGTGATCCCATTTGTGACAACTGTGGCCTTAGGTGAAGTGTACAGTGTTGTTACCCAATGGATGAACGACTCTCCAAAACCAAATTTACGGAGTGTAGTGAATAAAAATGTCCAGTTAACCTTATCAAATGCTTTCTCTGCGTCTAGTGATACAATAGTAGTCTCTTGTTGTTGTCCTTGTGCAATACTGATGAGATTAAAAAGTCTACGGATGTTATCTGATGCATGTCTGTTCTTAATGAAGCCTGTCTGATCTGGATGGATAAGTGAAGATATGACTGATTCAATCCTGGTGGTAGAGGTGGATTTGATTTCTGCAATTAATCTGTTGAAAAGTGGTGATAGGATGTCCCAAAAATGTTTGTAGAATTCTGCCGGTAGTCCATCTGGTCCAGGTGATTTATTGTTTGGCATACTATGTAAGGCTTTGATGAGTTCTTCAGGGGTGATGGGTTGGTCTAGTTGGGTTGATTCGTCTGTGGTTAATGAGGGAAGGTCCAGATTGTCAAGAAATGAGTTTATTTCGGATTGGGAGGGTTGGATACCGGCAGAATACAAACTGCTGTAGAATTGGCGGAAGATGTTGTTGATGTCTTTAGGATCCTGAGTAGTTTTACCTGAGGTATCGAGAAGAGATGGAATAAGTGATTTGTCTTTCTTGTGCTGTAACATGTTTGCCAGATATTTACCTGCTTTGTTACTGAGATGAAACTGATCGTATTTGAGTTGTTGTAAACAGAACTGTGTTTTTTTGTGTATGATACTGTCCAATTGTGTTTTAGCTTGTCTTAATTCAATTTGTGTTTCTTCAGATGGAGTGGTAGATTGTTGATTGCTTAGCTGTTTTATTAGTTTTCTAATTGTTGCTGCTGTTTTTTTCTATGTGATGAGTATGATATGATTATGCCTCTCATGACTGCCTTGCCTGTTTCCCAAAGAGTTGATGTTGAGATTTCCTGGAGAGTCGTTCATCTCCAGAAAGGATGCCCACTCTCTCCCTATCAGAGCGGTGAAATTGGGGTCTTCTAGAAGTGATGTGTTGAAACGCCATCTAGTAGCGGGTTTCTTTTGTACTGGGATGGCTAGTGATAAGGAAATGGGGGCATGGTCACTGATGATAATTGGATGGATAGTATTTTCTGAAATCTGTTGAATTTGGGAGTTGCTAACAAGGAAAAAGTCAATTCTTGAGGAAGACTGGTGGGCTGAAGAGACATAGGAATATTCTCTTAGCAATGGGTTCCTTGCTCTCCAGCTATCGCCAAGGCCATAGTCAGTCATGTATTGTTTTATTACTTCTGATGAATGCCAAATCCGCGAGTTGCTGTGGTTGTGTGAACGGTCAAGTGACGGGTTGAGAACAGTGTTAAAATCTCCAGTTACTATGAGATTTGTAGAATTGTGAAGCAGTGAAAAAAGGTTGTGAAAAAAATTGTTAAGTGATTGATTGAGACATTGATGATAATAAATCGTCCTTCTGGGTTTGTAATGGATGAATTGAGGGTGAAACTTATATTTTTGTTTATTATAATTGAAATGCCTCTTTGTCTGCTGTTCAATGTGGCTGAAAAGATTTTGTCAAATTGTTTGAAATGGAGGTGTTGTAGCTCTGTCTCTGTTAAGTGTGTTTCTTGTAAGAAGCAAATATGCCACATTTCTGCTACTACTGCCCTAGTGCATCTACCCTTACTTACTTGTACATTTATAATACTCAATATTCAACACTTATGGCTATATCCCCCATTCTTACATTTTATAGAACAGATAATGTGTTTTCTTTGTCTTTCATTACATTACATTTTTAATATTTTTTATATTTTATGTATCTTGTGTATTTGCACATATTGCACATAATGTTGAAGGTATGTAGGAGAGGTATTGCACATAACACTAAGAATATTGCACATGATGATGAGAGGAGATGAGAGGTAGTAATAATAATAATAATAATATAATAATAATAATATATCACATGATATCGAGAGTATTGCACATGATGTTGGGCAGTAATATTAATATTGCACGTAATACTGAGAAAAATGCACATGATGTTGAAAGGTAATATTGCACATGATATTGCTCAGTGTTCATTGTCTTGTATTTCAACTGTCCTTCCCGCAGAGGGGGGAGGAGTTATAGAGTTTGATGGCCACAGGCAGAAAGGACCTCCTGTGGCGTTCTGTGGTGCACCTCGGTAGTCTCAGTCTACGGCTGAAGGTGCTCTGGTATGACTCCAGTGTGGCGTGCAGGGGATGGGAGGCGTTGTCCATGATACTGAGTAGTTTACTCAGCATCCTCCTCTCCGAGACCTCCGCCAAAGACTCCAATTCCACTCCCAGGCCAGAACCTGCTTTCCTGATGAGTTTATTGAGTCTGTTGGCGTCGGCTGCCTTCACCCTGCTGCCCCAGCACACAACAGCGTAGAAGATGACGCTGGCCACCACAGAGTGATAGAACATCTGCAGCATGGTCCTGCAGACGTTGAAAGATCTGAGTCTCCGTAGGAAATACAGGCGACTCTGACCTTTCTTGTACAGGGCCTCTGTGTTTTTAGTCCAGTCCATTTTATTGTCTATGTGAACACCCAGGTACTTATATTCCTCGACAATGTCCACCTCGGTCCCCCTGATGCTGACGGGTTTCGGGTGAGTCGGTTGCTTCCTGAAATCCACCACCAACTCCTTAGTCTTAGAGATGTTGAGTTGTAGGTGATTTAGTCCACACCACTCCACAAAACTGTTCACCACACTCCTGTACTCGGACTCCTGCCCCTTTCTGATACAGCCCACAATGGCAGAGTCATCCGAAAACTTCTGCAGGTGGCAGGACTGTGAGCTGTATCTGAAGTCTGAGGTGTAGAGTGTGAACAGGAAGGGAGACAGGACTGTCCCCTGAGGTGCTCCCGTGTTGCTCACAATAGTGTCCGACGTGTTGCTCTGCAGCCTCACATACTGTGGCCGACCTGTGAGGTAGTTGGTAATCCAGGCCACTAGTGGAGTGTCCACCTGCATGTCCAGTAGCTTAGTCCCAAGCAGGGCAGGCTTGGTCTTACAGTCTGGAGCCTCCTTCCAGAGGGGAGCGCTTGGGAGATGTGGTGGGCTGGATGGGAAGTCTTGGGGGAAATATTGCATTTCATCATGATTGTAACATTCCCCCAGTCCACCAGGCTTCTCAACCAGCAACACCAATCTCATTGATCATATTGATCACTTTACATGTACATTTATAACATTTATGATATTAAGAATATTCAATTACTTCTGGATACATATGCCATATTCCCTATGCAATATGTAAATACTCTGGATACAAATGCTTCTGATTCTTTTATCTTATGTATATTTCTGCTGTTCCATGTCATATGCCATATTTCTTTTTCTTATTATTTTTTTCCTTCTTTTTCTCTTTCTCCTCTAAAAAAAGAACCAGTTGATATGTAATGTTAACATATTTATAATATTTTTAATCTGTGTGGGTGTGTGTATGTGAGTGAAGTGTAGTGCTATGGTTGTGAGTGTTGGTGTATCTGTATTTCATTGTGTGATTATAAGGTGCTGTTAGGGAGGAAAGGGAGGTAGAGGCGGGAGTGGTAGAGAGGGGAGAAGAGAGGGTGATGGGAATGTACGTGACTTACTGTGAAGTTTGTCGGAAGGTTATGAGTGGGTTCCAGGTATCTTGGATGTATTTACTGTTGAGTTTGTAGAAAAGTTATGAAAGGATTCCAGATATTTTTAAAGACAGAGATATTGTGTGATTGGGGGGGAGGGGAGTATCTGAAGTGTCTCCTAGAAGGCAGAGTGTAGGAGACAGTGGGACTCTGCAGTCCAGGATCGTGGATAGTGTCTCAGTTACAGTGGTCCAGAGAGAGTGAACAGGTTGGCAAAGCCAGGTTGCATGCAAATAGGTGTCAGTGCTCCCTAGAGTGCATTGTGAGCAAGTGTCTGTGTCAGTTAATCCCATTTTAAACATTTTACTCTGAGTGATGTGAGTTCTGTGAATGGTTTTGTACTGTATGAGTTGTAAGTTGGTGTTGGTGGTCATAGTAAAGATGTTTCTGCAGATTTGTGTCCAGAAATCCGGGTCGGGAGATAATGCCAGATCACATTCCCATTTAGGTTTGGGAAGTGTTATTGTGGGATTAAATGAGGAGATGAGTTTGTAAAGCTTTGATATAATTTTTTTGGGGTGGTTAGCAATGTCCAATAGCTGTTCACTGATTTTAGAAGGTTGTAAAGTGTTGTTGGTTAATTCCATTTTAGATTTGATTAAAGATTTCAGCTGTTGGTAATGAAGAAATTGGTCTCTCCCGATCCCGAATTTCTGGATAATTGTGGTGAATGACATAAATTTGTGGTTTTCGAAGACGTGATGAAGGTGGGTGATGCCCCTTTGCTGCCATTTGGGGAAATAGATAGGTGCCTTGTGCAGTTGGAAATCAGGGTTGTGCCAGATTGGAGTGAGCCTACATGGTGCTAGTGTTGCTTTGGTGATTTTGTTGGCTTTCCACCAGGCTGTCAGAGTTGTGGATATTGTGATGTTATGACAGAGGTCCATTTTTTTGATTGACAGCGGTAGGAAGGGGAGGTCTGCAACAGATAATGGGGTGCATAGTTTCTTTTCCAAATCAAGCCAGGGGTCAGTATGTATCTGTTGTTGAGTCCATTTATATAAGTATTGTAATTGATTAGCCAGAAAATAGTGCATGAAATTTGGTGCTTCAAGTCCGCCTAGATGTTTCTTGTTTTGAAGTGTTGAAAGTGATATTCGTGGTCTTTTGTCTTTCCAATAAAAATGGGTGGTGAGAGAGTCTAGTTTTTTTAACCAATTGTCTGTCGGGGTGGTTGGTATCAATGCAAATAGGTAGTTGATCTGTGGGAGGGTTTTCATTTTGACTGTTGCAATTCGACCTATGAGTGTGAGTGGGAGTTTGTTCCATCTTTTGTAATCGTCTTCTATTTTCTTAAGGAGAGGAGCGTAATTGAGGTTGAAGAGCTCTGACAGCCAGTATGTGATACTAGTGGAGTGTCCACCTGCATGTCCAGTAGCTTAGTCCCAAGCAGGGGAGGCTTTATGGTGTTGAAAGCGCTCGAGAAGTCAAAGAATGTGACTCTCACAACGCTGTCTGCCTCCTCCAGGTGAGAATAAGCCCTGTGTAGCAGAAAGATGATGGCGTCTTCCACTCCAATAAGGGTCTGGTAGGCGAACTGCAGAGGGTCCAGTGATGGCCTCTCCTGTCCACATCCCTGACCAAGATGTGGACGTAAAACCTGGAGCTGTTGGTCCCCGGGCGCTGTCGAGATGGCTGCCCACTGCTCCTGGCTGCCCCTGGAGGGGCAGCAGAATGGGATAAATTTCCACGGGCCACCCTCCCTGCATGCGCGTGTGTGTGTTTGGCGGCCGCCACTTCCCGCTGTGTGTTGTGTGACCACTATGTGTGTGTGTGTTGTGTGACCACTATGTGTGTGGACTAATAATAAAGATCTTCTTTTCTCTCTCTCTCTATTTTCAATGCATATATATATTTGTTTTCTCTTGTTATTTTTTGCATACTTCCTACGTACTGTCGCCTGCCATGTCACAAGATTGTCACTGTCACTGTTCAGAATGGCCCTGTGTTGTCATGTATATGTGACAATAAAACACTTTGACTTTGACTTTACATGTAAGTGTGGCTCATGACATAGTCATAATGAAGTAATGATGGGAGCAGGGCAAGGGGTCACTGCTAATTCCTGACCTGGAAGATGGGTTCAGGGAAGATGGGATATATGAAGTCCTGAAAGTTGGACAGGTTACACCTGAAGCCCACCTCCATTTTCATCTTAAAAATCAGACACTTTGTTATGACAAACAATGTCAATGCATATCACAAATCCACAATGCCGTTTGCCAAATTCTAGTCATACAAACAAAACATGTTTGTAGAAGTAAATATGATAATAAATAAGATGATTACATTTTGTGGGAAGGCCCTCGACCTAATTGATTTTACAATCTTATACCAATGATTCCCTCGAGAAACGTAATTGTAATTTTAGTGGTGTTTATAATTAACCATTTAATCGAATTGTTAGGCTTAGACAAAAGAGACAAATACAGTCTTCTAGCTTTCAAAATCTTTATTTCAGTATATAACAGTAACAGTGCACAAAAAACTACATAAATATGATTGATATGATAAACATGATTGGTATTTGTTTCAGTAATTAATCATTAATAATAGCCGTTATTTTAAAGGCTATTATTATGTTATTATTTATGTATGTATGTATTTATTTATTATATTAGTATTTACTATTATTGTATTTGTATTTATTGTATTTATTGTATTTTATTTGATTTTTTTGTCATGTAAATTGGTCAGAGCAGTCAAGCTTGGATGAGGAGGAGGATGATGATGATGATGGAGTTGACATGAGGGCCACAATCAAGCATGCCTCGGTCGCTCCCATTGGCTGAGCAGCGACCAATTAGCGTCAGGCAGATCACGTGCTTACGCTGGTCAACGGCAGCGAGGGGACGACAGCAGCTGGAGCGGCGGAGGACCATTTTTAACCCAGAAGCTCAAAGTGACCGCCGGCCTCTGCGACTCCGGCGATGGACTTCCTCCTGAGCGGCGTGGCGGCGTGCGGCGCCTGCCTGTTCACCAACCCGCTGGAGGTGGTCAAGACGCGGATGCAGCTGCAGGGCGAGCTGAGGAGCCGCGGCTCGTACCGGGTGCACTACCGCAACGTCTTCCACGCCTTCTACACCATCGGGAGGGTGGAGGGGCTCGCCGGCCTGCAGCGGGGCCTGGCGCCGGGTCTCGCCTACCAGTTCGTGATGAACGGGATCCGCCTGGGCTCGTACGCCGTCATCGAGTCGTGCGGCTACACGTCCACCGCGGACGGCCGGGTCAGCACCTTCAGGTCCACGGTGGCGGGGGCGGCCGCGGGGGTCGCGGGCGGCGTCACGGGGAGCCCAATATACTTGGTGAGTAGTAGTAGTAGTAGTAGTAGTAGTAGTAGTAGTAGTTGTAGTAGTAGTAGTAGTAGTAGACTTTATTCATAGACTATATCACATGGTCCTCCAGTGTTGTGCTGTTCATTGATTCTGATTTGATTTTATTCACGAGGAACTCTGCTACATAACATGCAGGCACTCTCACTGTATTGTACTCATACTGTACTGCACTCTCACTGTACTGTACACATACTGTACTGTACACTCTCACTGTACTCTCACTGTACTGTACTCATACTGTACTGCACTCTCACTGTACTGTACACATACTGTACTGTACACTCATACTGTACTGCACTCACTGTACTGTACACATACTGTACTGCACTCTCACTGTACTGTACTCATACTGTACTGCACTGTACTGCACTCTCACTGTACTGCACTCTCACTGTACTGTACACTCATACTGTACTGCACTCTCACTGTACTGTACACTCATACTGTACTGCACTCTCACTGTACTGCACTTTCACTGTACTGTACACTCATACTGTACTGCACTCTCACTGCACTACACTGCACTCACTGTACTGCACTCTCACTGTACTGTACACTCATACTGTACTGCACTCTCACTGTACTGCACTACACTGTACTGTAGTGTACCGGTCACTTTATAATTATACTGTATCATATTTACTATTATGCTATTGTTATTACTGTACTGCACGCAGGCACTTTAAACACTTTTGCACCACCCGCCATAATATTGTTACTCTTACTCAGTCACCTTGTATTGTACTTGTGTACTTGCTTTTACTTATTGTTTAGAATTTATGTTTCGAAGAATACTGCCGGAGTGGATTGGGAGTAGGCATTCCATTGTACTTGTGGCAATAAAGAATCTTGAATGCCCCTGCATTAAACTGTGTCCTTGGCTTAACCCCACACACTCCTAGGTGAAGACCCATCTTCAGTCTCAGGCAACTTCCTCCATCGCGGTTGGTCATCAATACAAACACCGGGTAAATATGTAGCTAGCCTGCCTATTTAAGGTGTGTGTGTGTGTGTGTGTGTGTGTGTGTGTCTCAAGTGTATCCGAGTAGTGTCACCCTTATTTGACCCCCCTTGGTCTTCTCCCCCAGGGCATGGTACACGCCATGGTCGCCATCTGCAGGGAGCACGGCTTCAGGGGACTGTGGAGAGGGTCGTTCGCCGCGGTGCCCAGGACCAGCGTGGGCTCCGCGTCCCAGCTAACGTCCTTCGCCACCGTCAAGGAGCTGGTGGTCGATCTACAGGTTAGCAGTGCATGATGCGTTCACCTGCTCAAAGTTCCATAGAATTCTTATTCACCAGTTCAACAAAGTATCCCAGAAAATGTATACATCCAAACCACCATCTAGTCCTTATCAGAGTTTCTACCACTTTATATCAGTCTTAATTTGATTGTATATCACCATGTCTGTGCAGTGGGCATGAGCACACACAGTGTAGACACAAACAGTCAGAAGAATGCTCTCATATCAATTCAATGACCTGGATAGATTATAATGTATTGTGGCAGTTCGGCCTAGCAAGAAAGTGTAGTGGGCGGACCAATCGGATCAATTCAATTCAATTTTATTTGTATAGCCCTGAATCACAAGACAGTCTCAAAGGGCTTTACAGGCCAGATTATTAATAAGGGAGTTGTTTCTTGCCCTTAGGGGGGCTTGGGCTAGGGGGGTGTCATGAATCACGTTTGGCCCATAACAATCTGGCCTGTAAAGCTGCTACTTGTGGAAGGGCTTTAGCTCCGCAGGCCCCATGTGTAAGTCACTGGGGCGGCTACCGTTTCAGGTGCGCGTCGAGACAAACACTGCAGACTGATTGGCTGTTGGCGCGTTTTATTTCCGGTGCGTCATGACGCTGCCGTCAGATCTATCCAGAATTTGAAAAAAATCGCGAAGGCTGATAGATCGAGATCGACTAAAAATGTAATCGCGATTAAAAAGCCCTACTTCAGATGTCTGACTATTTGCTCACGCCGGCATTCTTAACATTTTCGACCAAGTGGACTAGCGTGTTCTGTCCACTATTGCACAGCACACATTCACCTAACCTGAAGCGCCAGGTGGTTTGTTTCACAGAACCGTCCATGAAGTCGTCATTGGAACCTGGCCATTGTGTTTACCCATCCATTGTTTTACTAGTCTGACACACCTTCAATGATTAAAGAGGCTGCGAGCTGCAGGCTTATCAAAACACTGACACTGTAACTAATGTATTACATTAAGAGTACATACTGTAAGGGCCCTGATCCATATGGCTACAGAGGCATGGTGTGGTACTGCAGGGGCGGTACTAATCGAGGAAGCTCCTCCCCCAAAGGGGCCTCATTGCCTCTGTCCAGGTGTAGCCAATTAAGTGGCAATTGGAGTTAATAAAGGCACAGGCAGACTGGACAGGCAATTGGGCGAGACAGGTTGAGACCAGGGCGGCTCCAGCTGGGCCAGTCCTAGGGTACACGCGGCCTTCTGGCCAGACTGTCTTTGAACACTGCAGTACTGTATGTCATTGGACCTTTCTTACAGTTGAAAGTGGCATAATCTTGGCTTTAGCTTGGTGGACTCAACGAAGATGTGGAATTTAAGCGTTTTCATTTCTGTTCTGTTTCCCCATCCTCCCACACTATGTTTGGTTGAAATAAATACCTGAGTTTTGTTATGACGTAACCCTGGTTCTGTCTGCTTGATTCATCGCCCCCTAACGCAGTATCATCGCCCCCTAACGCTTCCTCTGAGTCTCTGTTTCAGACACTGCTGTGACGCCGTTTCCGCTGGTGACGCTGCTTCCGGATCATCGGATTGGTTTGTTTGGTTAGGCTACGCGGTCGCATCCGTGAAATATTATCTCACTTATACTGTTTATATAATCCGATAGTTACTTAAGCGTTCTGTATTGATAACTTTATCGTTGCGGTGTTTATATTGTGATTTGTAGTATAACTATCATCACGTCGGAGCTGCCTTCTCTGCAACAAACACGGTAAGCATGGACTGTTGCTCTTGTTCCTGTGCTTCCCTCGTAGAGAAGATGGCTCTCCTAGAGAAACGTATCTGTCAGCTAGAGGAGGAAAAGTCAGCATCCATAGAAAAGGCAGATACACCTGAGAGAGTAGAAAGGGGGCCGCCAGGCGGCCTCGTAGTGCTAGTGTTAGCGTTAGCTTAGCTCAGGGCTCCCTGTCGGCAGCCCCACTTGCGAAGGCAGGCAATCCTCCTCGCAAGTCTTCTTCGGGGGGGAGATCACTAGTCATAGGCGACTCTATTACGCGCAAAGTTAGATTACACACACCAGCCAACGTGATTTGCTTACCTGGGGCCAGGGCTCCCGACATAGAAGCTAATCTCAGGTTGCTGGCATGCGGTAAGGACGGAGTTAGACTAAATGCACCCACCACCGACACTAGCTTTAACAACATTGTAATTCATGTCGGCACAAACGATGTTAGGATGAGACAATCTGAAATCACAAAAAGCAACATAGTTAGGCTGTGTGACTTCGCAAGAAAGATGTCGGCATCGAGTAGTAACCTACAGTCGACTACCTGTTTGCTCGACCCCGTCCCTACCAAGGTTCTAAAATAACTTTTCCCAACGGTTGGAATGGCCATGCTCAACATCATGAACCTATCATATCAACTTCTGATGTAGCAATTCTCAGATAGAATAATTGCATCTTGAACAAGTGAAATTTCTAAAATAAAGCAAACACAAGACTTATATAAGTTAGGAGTAATTTACAATAGGCTCCTCTCCCACAGAGCGAACCCTCGACAGACTTTCACATGACTGTTTGGCCACTATGTTCACAGCAGGAGATTCCTGAGGCTGACTGGGGAGCCACTGACCCCCACCCATGATCCACAAAACACTTCACATCAAAGAGATTTACTCTATTGATAAGCAAAGTTCCCCTGAGACAGAACGGAGACTCAGCAGGGGGGGATGCAGACTTTTTCACATTCCTGTATTCATTGCTATTTTTATTTCAATATGTTATATACAGTATGTGATACCAGAGTTTGTATTGTGGGGTTTGATTTACAAACAGTATATTCATCATTTCCTGTATTCATTTCAGTATATGTTGGTTTAATATTCTTATGTTTAAGTTAGGTTTAAGTCTTATTTACTATCATGTCTTATCAAGTTCTTTAAGTTGTTTACATATCAAGCATATATATTTGTAATTCATTCATCATTGCTATTTGTATTTCAATATATTATATATGCGATATCAGAATTAGTATTTGGGGTTTTGGTTTGTCTATTCATCATTTCCTGTATTCATTTTAGAATATGCTTGTTTAATCTTTCTTTATAATAATACTTAAGTTTATGAGTTACCCGCAGAAGGAGGAGCTTCACAAGTATATTACCATAGAGGCATGTACATGTGTTGAGGGGAGTGTCAAGTGGGCGGGATAAGGAAACCAGGAAAGATTGATAAAAGGAGCTGTTTGAGGGGAGTTTGGGAGGCGCATTCAGCTGACCGACCTCCATTTTTTTTTTTTAGGACTAAATAGGTTGTATTAAATGTTTTGCAATTTGCACTTTCGTCTCCTCGGCTTCTCCTTCTCCACGAATTCTCTAAATGTAATGTTAGTCTTCCACAACATTAGCACTAGCCTACCCTAGCTGCCGATGGGTACTAGGTCTGAGGATACTTGTATGTTCCCTGCTTACTGTGCTCCATCTAACCTTCATGTTGTCTCCAGTATCTAGGGTTGCTGCTGTTGATCATGACTGGATACCTGGCCACCCCACCTGACGCTACAGGCTTGCTCTCCAGCCAGAACCCATTCATAATATTACTATGCTCATTTACGATTTTGTACTTTGTCATTTGCATTTTGTCATGCTTGTTACCCCTGTTTAAATGGCCCGTATGACACCCATTGCACTCTGAACCATCCCTGGAAGGAGGGATCCCCCACTCTGAGGTTCCTCCTCGAGATTTCTTCCTTGTTAATTAAGGGAGTCGTTTCTTGCCCTTAGGGGGGCTTGGGCTAGGGGGGTGTCATGATAATCACGGTAAGCATGGACTGTTGCTCTTGTTCCTGTGCTTCCCTCGTAGAGAAGATAGCTCTCCTAGAGAAACGTATCTGTCAGCTAGAGGAGGAAAAGTCAGCGTCCATAGAAAAGGCAGATACACCTGAGAGAGTAGAGAGGGGGCCCGCCAGGCGGCCTCGTAGTGCTAGTGTTAGCGTTAGCTTAGCTCAGGGCTCCCTGTCGGCAGCCCCACTCGCGAAGGCAGGCAACCCTCCTCGCAAGTCTCTTTCGGGGGGGAAATCGCTAGTCATAGGCGACTCTATTACGCGCAAAGTTAGATTACACACGCCAGCCAACGTGATTTGCTTACCTGGGGCCAGGGCTCCCGACATAGAAGCTAATCTTAGGTTGCTGGCATGCGGTAAGGACGGAGTTAGACTAAATGCACCCACCACCGACACTAGCTTTAACAACATTGTAATTCATGTCGGCACAAACGATGTTAGGATGAGACAATCTGAAGTCACAAAAAGCAACATAGTTAGGCTGTGTGACTTCGCAAGAAAGATGTCGGCATCGATTAATTCTCTCTGACTACCTGTTTGCTCGACCCCGTCCCTACCAAGGTTCTAAAATAACTTTTCCCAACGGTTGGAATGGCCATGCTCAACATCATGAACCTATCATATCAACTTCTGATGTAGCAATTCTCAGATAGAATAATTGCATCTTGAACAAGTGAAATTTCTAAAATAAAGCAAACACAAGACTTATATAAGTTAGGAGTAATTTACAATAGGCTCCTCTCCCACAGAGCGAACCCTCGACAGACTTTCACATGACTGTTTGGCCACTATGTTCACAGCAGGAGATTCCTGAGGCTGACGGGGAGCCACTGACCCCCACCCATGATCCACAAAACACTTCCACATTCACATCAAAGAGATTCTTCTCGAAGCACAGGAACAAGAGCAACAGTCCATGCTTACCGTGTTTGTTGCAGAGAAGGCAGCTCCGACGTGATGATAGTTATACTACAAATCGCAATATAAACACCGCAACGATAAAGTTATCAATACAGAACGCTTAAGTAACTATCGGATTATATAAACAGTATAAGTGAGATAATATTTCACGGATGCGACCGCGTAGCCTAACCAAACAAACCAATCCGATGATCCGGAAGCAGCGTCACCAGCGGAAACGGCGTCACAGCAGTGTCTGAAACAGAGACTCAGAGGAAGCGTTAGGGGGCGATGATACTGCGTTAGGGGGCGATGAATCAACAGACAGAACCAGGGTTACGTCGTAACAAACTCAGGTATTTATTTCAACAAACAATGTGGGAGGAGGGGAACAGAACAGAATGAAACGCTTAAATCCACATCTTCGTTGAGTCCACCAACAAAGCCAAGATTAGCCATTCACTGTAAAAGTCCATGAATAAGTATGCAGTGTTCAAACAGGCTGGCCAGAGGCCGCTTACCCTGAGACTGGCCCAGTGGACCGCCCTGGTCTCCACTGTCTCGCCCAAGCCTGCCAGTCTGCCTGGCCTTTATAACTCCAATTGCCACTTAATTGGCCACACCTGGACAGAGGCAATGAGGCCCCTTTGGGGGAGGAGCTTCCTCGATAGTACCGCCCCTGCAGTACCACACCATGCCTCTGTAGCCATATGGATCAGGGCCCTTACAGTATGTACTCTTAATGTAATACATTAGTTACAGTGTCAGTGTTTGATAAGCCTGCAGCTCGCAGCCTCTTAATCATTGAAGGTGTGTCAGACTAGTAAAACAATGGATGGGTAAACACAATGGCCAGGTTCCAATGACGACTTCATGGACGGTTCTGTGAAACAAACCACCTGGCGCTTCAGGTTAGGTGGAATGTGTGCTGTGCAATAGTGACAGAACACGCTAGTCCACTGGTCGAAATGTTAAGAATGCCGGCGTGAGCAAATAGTCAGACATCTGAAGTAGGGCTTTTTAATCGCGATACATTTTTAGTCGATCTCGATCTATCAGCCTTCGCGATTTTTTTCAATCTGGATAGATCTGACGGCAGCGTCATGACGCACCGGAAATAAACGCGCCAACAGCCAATCAGTCTGCAGTGTTTGTCTCGACGCGCACCTGAAACGGTAGCGCCCCAGTGACTACACATGGGGCTGCGGAGCTAAGAAAGCCCTTCCACAAGTAGCAGTGGGGCCCAAACAAGCATTGATTGTGTCGTCATTTGCTGCCATTTCCCGTATGAAAGACGTTCAAAAAGAAGCGAGGATATAAATAAGATAAGATAAGATAGAACTTTATTAATCCCGAAGGAAATTCTTGTGCCACGTTGCATAGCAATACAGTACATTAAAACAATATGGAAATCAACAGAATAATTTAAATAAAGTAAACTAACAGATTTACAAATGTACAATGTGAAATATAAAAATATATAGGCAAGATAAGATATTCAGACGGTGAAAACAAATTGGCATA
This sequence comes from Coryphaenoides rupestris, assembly GCA_002895965.2. Classification (NCBI taxonomy): domain Eukaryota; kingdom Metazoa; phylum Chordata; class Actinopteri; order Gadiformes; family Macrouridae; genus Coryphaenoides; species Coryphaenoides rupestris. Next base: position 115,830 of record PIJE02000707.1, on the reverse strand, counting down.
GTTGAAGTGTAATACTGTAATAATAATGGTTAGGGGACATATTGCACCTGATAGAAAGAATATTAAGAATATATATTAAGAATATTGCACATAATGTTGAAAGGTAATGTATTGGACATGACGTTAAGACATGAAGAATATTGCACATGATGATGAGAGGAGATGAGAGGTAGTATTACAGATAATATTTATTGATAACATGATAATAATAATTATATAGCACATGATAGATTATTGCACATGATGTTGGGCAGAAATATTAATATTGCATGTTGAAAGGTAATCTTGCACATGATATTGCTCAGTGTTCATTGTCTTGTATTTCAACTGTCCGTCCCACAGAGGGGGGAGGAGTTATAGAGTTTGATGGCCACAGGCAGAAAGGACCTCCTGTGGTGTTCTGTGGTGCACCTCGGTAATCTCAGTCTACGGCTGAAGGTGCTTTGGTATGACTCCAGTGTGTACTTATATTCCTCGACAATGTCCACCTCGGTCCGCCTGATGCTGACCGGTTTCGGGAGAGTCGGTTGCTTCCTGAAATCCTCCACCGACTCCTTAGTCTTAGAGATGTTGAGTTGCAGGTGGTTTAGTCCACATCACTCCACGAAACTGTCCACCACGATCAATCGATCAATATGGGAAATAAAATCGTGATTATATTTTTTTCCAGATCGCCCAGCACTAATCTGAAGCATTCCACCATATAGGGAAGCTACGTGTGTTCGACTACTTGGGGGTTAAAGAACAACACACTTTGTTCACTTATTCACTTTGTTGAATAAGTGAATGACTGTGGAAATTAACGGACATGGTCTAAAGTTCAATTACATTTTAAATGTTTTTTTTTTTTTAAGGTATTCCCAAAAGACAGTTTGCTGGTGGCGCTGAGCGCAGGCATGGTTACCAGCGTGGTGGTGGTGTTCGCCATGACGCCCTTTGACGTGGTGAGCACCCGCCTCTACAACCAGCCGGTGGATCCCTCGGGCAAGGTGAGCAAGCCGCCATTTTGCTTTGTAGTATTATTATTATTGTTAGTATTTCTTTTTTCGTAAAGGGCTCCTATTTCAGCAACAGGCGTGAGTGTGATTAGCCAGATCAGCCTACTACCAGCCTATACCCAGTGGACTGTAGCATAGCAACCGTTTGGCTGAGCTGCCCAACATATATCTGGGTGGACACACCCACTTGTGATGTCACTAGAGGGAGATGCTGAAACCGTTTGAAATGGCAAATCGCACTCACGCCTGGTGGTAAAATAGGGGCCCTTTAAAAGGTTTTCCCTTTGTTTGTTTCTTTGTTTTCCTGTAAAGTGCTATAGAAAACAAAAGTACATTCATGGATTATTAAATATCAAATCAAAACATGCGTCACATTAGCAAGCGCTATGCAGCCAAGATGTCTCCTCCCGTGGGTTGACTCAAGCTAATGTGTCGTCCACCGCTCAGGGCCTGCTCTACAGGGGATACGTGGACTGCTTCTCCAAGACAATGAGGACAGAGGGCTTGATGGGACTCTACAAGGGCCTCGGCGCGTCCTACTTCAGGCTCGGCCCGCACACCATTCTCAGCCTGTTCTTCTGGGACGAACTCCGCAAACTCTACCAGAATCACAAGTAGCGAAGGATGGAGCCGCGAAACAAGACGAGACAAAGTTACTGGGAAACCTGCCCTGCTACAAGGAGCCGTGTTCCTTGTAGCAGGGGACGACGAAGACAATGTTTAACACTCCTGTATGAGATTTTAATGAAGAGGTGTGCCACAAGGAAAAGGGGAAGTGGCCGTTTTCAAAGTGTTTCACTGTAGCCAGACCCATATGGGTATTACGTTGGCATGAAACAAATGCTGTGATTTGGGAAAACGTGGGTCCAGGGGCAACAGAGTATTCTTTGTGGTGATGGTTCCTGACGATGAAGGCCCCCCTTGTCTAACCCTGTCTTTTAAAACATTGGTATGTGGCGGTGCTGGGTGAAATGTTAGTTACTGGTTTCTGATAAACACAGTAATAACTACCTTGGTTAACGAGCCAACTTCAATACATTTCTTTGGCATAGTTTGGAACATGACATAAGATGGCGTGCTACAGATGTTGACAGAAGTTGGCAAATCGTTGAGGTGAACGTTGAATTGGACAGATTGAAAAGAAAATGAAATTCTAGGATGAAACGGAAACGTTAAACCGGTTACAGCCAACGCTGTAGTTAGGATTTCATTGTCTCTTTCAGGTTCTTTTCTCATCTCGAAGGAAGTGAGAATATTCAGTGCCTTAACGCAAGTGGGTTTTTTTGGCCAAGTCTACCGAGTAGTTGGTGGACAATACCGCAATATTCTAGTAACAACTCAGGTGTTTTGCCAAACATTTTTCCAAACTGTATAGACGGTAGCCAAATAATACTATGCTCAAGGACACGTGCCAGGAAAGAATTGCAAAATTCTGAGTAATGTGCCTTTTTCTTTCTGATATCTGGCCTTGGTATCACGCTGAAATCAAAAGCCAAATGCAGTTCTTTAATCCACCGTTGAAGGTGTGTGAGAGCCGAGCCAGGTAAACACGATTGCCTGTTGCTGCAGGAGGCTTTACATAACAAGGTAGTCGTGCAGCATGAAACATTTGGACAATTTGTCCTGGAGCAAAGTCTCAAGAACCGCCCCTCTCCCTTAGAACTCTAAACAATTTTTATTTATTTTTTTTAAATGTCCCAGTGTTTTATTTACACTTTAAAAAGTTGGCTCAAATGACGGAAATGCCAAAGTGCGGTCAGTTCTATCCCATTCCAATTCAGAACATTTAAATTGTTTTCTTTTTCCCATGTCTGGATTATTGTAATTTTTCGTTTGCATCATGCCTCAGTCAAACTTCTCAACCTTCTCTAACACCATGCAGATACATTTTCCACATCAGTCAGTCCCATCAGTCTGATGCTTCTTTTGACTTTAAAAGATTTACATGATCTTCATGGGCCTCAACTTATATTTCAGAGCTTTTAACACCCCCAGAAGCTCTCCATCCCCTTCGATCAGAAGCTTGGCTCCTCCTTTTAAAAAGGAGAAGCTTCTCCTGATTGGCTCTTGTGGTCCGACTTTCTGCCTGACTTGTCCAACAAGTGTTTGGGGGGAGGGAACTCTTTCCTCTGGGCTTCCATTTGGTTTCCATGGATACTTCCTACGCGGCCAGGCACAGTGTGCCGCTGTTAGTTCTGTGTCCACTTGAAGGTTGCATAACCTATTGGTTCAGCAGAACGTGGCTATATATGGTCATACCATTGCGACTGGACTATCAATCAGGTAATAGCCTTGCTGAGTTCCTAGACTCAGGAGGACAATATATTCCACCCACCCCCATAGGGTCCTCCCCTTCTGTACATCCGAAATCGTCCTTTTTAACTGCTGCCCGTTCCTTTTCTCTCACGGAGAACAGGAACTGTTGTGCTTTATGGGGATTTTATGTCTTATTTGTTATGTGTCCTTGTTTCTGTTTTCTTTTATTGTAACTTTTGGAGTTATTAGTCATGAACTTGGGTTGTGTGTGTGTGTGTCCCCTCCCTCCCTCCACACAGCTTTTGCAGTTTTAATGTGTTTTGTTTTTTTTAGAGAGCAAGAGAGTATATAGGTGCTTTTTCACTTCTCATGCCTTGCATTTCCAGTTGTACTTTTTAACTTATTCAAATTATTCAACTTTTAAGACTTGCGTAGCTCAAAAGGAGAACAAGTTACTTTTCCTTTCCTTCTCAGTCAGATACAGTATGTTGAAACTTCACACTGTTGACAAACGTGATCTCCTGGAGTTCCAAGGTCAACGTGGGACACTTGACCAGAGACACCCCGTCGACTACTATGCAGTCAGAACCAGAACTCAAGGCTTCTGTTGGGTGTGAACATATCAGACCATTGTACACTGGACTAATTCAATTTTGAGTCTTTTTTTATTTTGTAGTTTATTTGAGTTAGACAGAAATTATGGTTGAATGTGATTTCTTATAACAATATTCAAAACTGTACATTCATAATTCAAAAGTATAATATTGAAATAAGTTATTATTTTCCACATGCCAATAAATACGCCATGTGTAACTGAAATTTACTTTTCTGAGACTGTTTCCGAAAATGAAAATATACATTTGTTAATACATGTAACAATAAAGCATCCACATTCATACTGAATTGGCTCCGAGGTAGGTTGTGATATTACTGGATGATAGTGGAAAGATATAGAAATTATAAAATATCTAGCTCACATGTTGCGAGTGAATTTAGCTGCTATTACGGCCTCTGTGTACCAGGGCCAACACTGAATCAACGCCTGAAAATTGCAGACAATTTCAATATTACAACTAATTGCTAAACTAACAGACATTGCAATTTTCACGGCAACAGCAAACACTAAAGCGCAACGTCTTCGGCTCCCACAGAGGAAGGGTCAAAACAGTAGAATAATGAAGTGAATAAGGCGTGTGTGATTGACTTGTGTCCAGGCTGAGACGGTAGCGGCGGTTCGCTACTCACTCTTCCCTTTGCTCCGGGGAGCGGTTCGCCCGCGGTGCCAGAGGACTTGGGCCAGGAGCACGCTGCTGAGACACGCTGACAGTATGTGGGCCAAATGAGCCAGAAATGTTCCCTTCTCCTGAAACAGAGGGGGGGGGAGGGGGGGGGGGGGTGAATACATGAGAGACTGTTAGTCAGTGAGGTCAGAGTTCAGTCCTGATGGAAATGCAGGGAGGGGGAGAGAGAAAGATCCACACACCTGAAATGAGACAAAGACGAGGGCCAGGGAGCTCACCCATACCAGCAGCACAGAGACACAGGACAGCTCGCCCGTCTGCCCGCTGGACAGGTTGGCGCCGACCTGGACAGCCTGTTGATATGGCCACAAAAAGCTTTATTTGACTCAAAAATGGATCGCATTCATACAGCGCTTTACAGTTGCCTCACATTCACCCATTCATACACCGATGGCGGTGCCAACCATGCAAGGTAACAACCAACACGTCAGGAGAAGTTAGGGTTAGGTGGTGTCTTGCTCAGGGACACCTCGACACTTAGCTAGGAGTGGGGAGCCCGGGGATCGATCTATCAACCTTCATGTTGACAGACAACCGCTCTTACCTCCTGAGCTACTGCCACCCAGAAAAATCCCCTCTGCTTGTTATGCTACCGTTATGGCATTCATAATTGCATTGCTCATTGGTAATGTGGCCTGTGAAGCCCTTTGAGACTAACTCAGCTTAAGAGCCAAAGTAATATTTTCTTTCCGCTTTCTCCTCCGAACAGAAGCAGACAGTTGATGGATCGGGCGGAAAAAAAAGATGACATGACTTATTTTTTGCCGCTGACGTCACGTCGGTTACCTTGCTAACGATCAGAGCCAGGAGGCTGGAGCTCCGCAGGGTGGAGGTGAGCCACGTCGATCCGTAGGCTCCCAGGAGGAGCACCACAGCACCGTAGAGCGGCAGGAGGAGCAGCCCTGGAACACATGAGGACGTGAGGAGGCATCGTCGGACACTGACGACGGACAAAACCGTCTGCCAAATGCCCCGAGTGTTGCGGTCTTACCTGGGACGGTACTTCCTCTGTAATGCAGGAGGAGGAAGCACATTGAGGCGGCTTGGATGGCGATGAACAGCTTCTCACTCCAGGCACTGGTCCAGACAACGCAACAGTATACAAGCTACTTCAACATCACAGTTTAATGCATTATTGGCTCACCCGAACACCCTCGGGGCCAGGGGAGGCCGCTTCACACACACACACACACACACACACACACACACACACACACACACACACACACACACACACACACACACACACACACACACACACACACACACACACACACACACACACACACACACACAGAATATCTACAATCCAATTGCTCCTCGTTATAAATTTTCAGATAACAGAAGAAATGATGACTTTTGACTTGTAAAAATGGGTCGGGGAAAAAACCCACAAATGTATTGTTGATATGTGTTCACCCTAATTTAATGCAAATATGGATATGCAAAACATAATCTTTCTCCATTCGACCATGAAATAAGTATGAAGGTTGTGCAACCACTTGGGGGATGGAAGGGGAAGGGGAGTGCGACATCTAGTGGTTGAAATCTGTCAATGACATCAATGTACCTTTAATTTAATACCATCAATTAAAACACACATTATTTACAAGGAAAATATGTACACGCAACTAATTTAACCCCAATGTTGAGTGTGGGTAGCATAGCCACGGTGTGTGTAGGTGTAGCCCACCTGAGGGGAAAGTCCCTGGCCAGGCAGTAGACCAGAGGGCCTGAGACAGAGTACAGGTGCAGCAGGGCCGACCCCAGGCTCAGACCCTCCACACTGCCCCTCCGTGTGACCCTCAGCAGCTGAGGCAGTGGTGCTACAAAGAGAACGTATGTCGTGGTCAGGGGTCAGGGGAGTCGTACTGGGGGGGAAAAGTGGGACTGACTACCCAGGGCCCAAAGTGAAGGGGGGCCCTGCTAAAAGCCTGTTTGTTTGTTTTTATTTGGATTTCTTTTCTTCTAAGTAATTAGTGACACAACTACAGTAAAATTGGATAAATAAATTGGTTGATAGACTGAAACATGTATCAAAAAGAATAAAACAAAATATACTGGAGGGCCCCTGTCACCCTCTTACATAATAAATACTTGAAACAAAGCATGATACTCCAAGCAAACCTAATTTAACCACATAGTAAATGTATTATAGTATTATATGTATTATAGTATTATATTTGTCCATATATATCATGATGGTCTCAATGATGGTGGCTTGTTTGCTCAGTCCAACATCCAAAGGTCAGCCCTGTCCTCACCTGTATGCAGCTCACCTGTACTCACATCTCCTCACCTGTGTGCAGCTCACCTGTACTCACCTCTCCTCACCTGTGTGCAGCTCACCTGTACTCACATCTCCTCACCTGTGTGCAGCTCACCTGTACTCACATCTCCTCACCTGTATGCAGCTCACCTGTACTCACATCTCACCTGTATGCAGCTCACCTGTACTCACATCTCCTCACCTGTGTGCAGCTCACCTGTACTCACCTCTCCTCACCTGTATGCAGCTCACCTGTACTCACATCTCCTCACCTGTGTGCAGCTCACCTGTACTCACATCTCCTCACCTGTATGCAGCTCACCTGTACTCACATCTCCTCACCTGTATGCAGCTCACCTGTACTCACATCTCCTCACCTGTATGCAGCTCACCTGTACTCACATCTCACCTGTATGCAGCTCACCTGTACTCACATCTCACCTGTATGCAGCTCACCTGTACTCACATCTCCTCACCTGTATGCAGCTCACCTGTACTCACATCTCCTCACCTGTATGCAGCCCACCTCTCCTCACCTGTGTGCAGCTCACCTGTACTCACATCTCCTCACCTGTGTGCAGCTCACCTGTACTCACCTCTCCTCACCTGTGTGCAGCTCACCTGTACTCACCTCTCCTCACCTGTATGCAGCTCACCTGTACTCACATCTCCTCACCTGTATGCAGCTCACCTGTACTCACCTCTCCTCACCTGTGTGCAGCTCACCTGTACTCACATCTCACCTGTATGCAGCTCACCTGTACTCACATCTCCTCACCTGTGTGCAGCTCACCTGTACTCACATCTCCTCACCTGTGTGCAGCTCACCTGTACTCACATCTCCTCACCTGTGTGCAGCTCACCTGTACTCACATCTCCTCACCTGTATGCAGCTCACCTGTACTCACATCTCCTCACCTGTGTGCAGCTCACCTGTACTCACATCTCCTCACCTGTGTGCAGCTCACCTGGACGCCACGTCGTCTCCCATAAGAGAGTTCATACTTAATTGAATGCCAACTTAAATGTCTTATTCAAGTGTGATGGATTCATGCATTGATCGCTTACCGAGCAGTGTGCCGAGGAGGACCCACAGCCCCACGGTGTGTCTCAGAACAACCCTGAGACATGGCACTGAAACACACCAAAAAAAACACTTATTCATTGTTGTGCCTGTAACACTACACTTCTCTCCAATGGACAATGCAAAATATGCATTCCAAATGAATAAATGAACAAGACAATCGCTGCAATAACCGAAGCAAACGCACGTATTACGTTAAGTATTGTGGCAGTATTATGACACACTGTGGATCAACTTAGAAGCAGAACTCTGAACGCCTCACCGTGCAAGAAGTTTAAGTTGGTGAAAAAGTGCTCGTAACATTTTTCGGGCATAAAATTAAGCACAAAGTCTCTGACGGGAGACGACGTGGCCATAGCAGGTTTGACGCTTTAGACCCCAAATATCGATCCGCACTGGAGTCAACTGTACAGGAAGTGTGTATGTGTGTGAGCGAGTGAGTCATCTATACAGGAAGTGTGTGTGTGTGAGTGTGAGTCATCTGTACAGGAAGTGTGTGTGTGAGTGACAGTCATCTATACAGGAAGTGTGTGTGAGTGAGTGAGAGTCATCTATACAGGAAAGTGTGTGTGTGTGAGAGAGAGTGAGAGTCATCTATACGGTAAGTGTGTGTGTGTGTGTGTGTGAAAGTGAGTGAGAGAGTCATCTATACAGGGTGTGTGTGTTAGTCATATGTACAGGAAGTGTGTGTGAGAGTGAGTCATCTATACAGGAAGTGTGACACTTTTTCTGCAGAAAAAGAAAGTAATTACTTAATTGCATAAGATCAGGGATTTAAAAAAACATATATTTATATGTATATTTGAATGTCACATACAATGTTTCAATCCCAGAAATCTCAGCCTCTTTATTCATGAGCGCCTGCTTGCTGTACCTGCAGCAGTAAGGAGGGCCGTGGCACACAGGAGCTGCAAGGTTCACTTTATTTTTTTTCTCCCAACAACTGAACTCAATCAACAACTAAAAAGAAACTTTTTATTAACAGTTTAGCAAGAAAACATCGGTAACATCTCCTACTCCTTTTTCCACTTTTCGCTTTCATTCACCCCTCAAAAAGACCTTGAATGGGGCGGGGGAGGGAAATACAAACAGAGGAAACAGTCGACTATCCGCTTCCCCTCCTCCTCCTCCCCCCTGCCGACTGTTCCAGAGGTAGAGGAATCCAGAGCCAAGATCTGTGCTGCAGGTGGGTTATGAAACCTCGTCTCTTTAAAAAAAACTCTTTCATACTGCTGTGAAATGTTTAAATTCTCACCTTGGCCTTGTTACTACGACTACAACAGTACGACTCACGGTGCAATTCTGCAGGGAGACACCAAAAGTGAGCGTATACTCATTGTTCTGCCTGATTTTTTTTTCCCCCCCCCCCCCCCCCTTCCTCAATGGGTGGCGATGAAGACCTTGTAGACGCCACATGACGAATGCGTTGCACTGATGGTGGACAAGCCCCCCCACCCCCTCCTGTGTTTTTGGAAGCCCAGCAAACTGCTAAACACCCTTGGAAGAAGAGAGGGTTTCATCTTCTGTGTTTAGTGCGCCCTGTCCTCGACGGACCCCCACACCCCCCCCCCCCCC
>PIJE02000707.1:19874-106337 GCA_002895965.2 Coryphaenoides rupestris | reverse complement strand
CATTGGGAAAGATCCCCCCCACCGCCCCCCATTGCTTCTTCCAGACCTCCTGCCTAGTCTTTCCCCAGCCCCCCCCCCCCCCCCAATGTGTAATTGATGTTGTGATTATGAAGCACTTATAGTTGCCATGACGACAGCAGCAGAAGCCACAGCGCCCAATAAAATGAATCCATCCAATGTCATGTGACGATACAGTCAGCGTTTAGCACCTGATGACATCACCTAGCAACAAAACCCAAACAAACCACAAGATTTCTTTATTTTTTTTTTTGTACGGACTGCTGACACGGTCGGCCGTGTATTTGTTCATCTGTTAATCTGTCTCCGTCTCTGTGTGCATCTAAACTGTAATTTCTTTTATTTTTCTGTTTTCATTTGGCGGTGGTAGTGATAGGGGTGTGGGGGGGGGTAGATGGGAGAGGGGCAGAATCCTGCAGCCTGACCGTTCGTTCGTTCATGACCACTTACGTGCACCAAAACCAGTGAGCAGAACTCTCGAGGGACTCGTCTCAGACGTGGACGTCAGATTGCTCTCTCGACAGCGATTGACGTTCTCCACGTCAGTCCCCCATCCCAGTTGCAAGCGGGCCAGCAGTGGTTGACGTACCAGTGTCACGAGGTGACCCGACACTTGTAGCTGGTTTTTGCTGAGTGCATCTTAAAATAGAACAGGAAACGTGTGACATGCTGTTGTGCGTGTAATAATGTGGTTGAAATGTCCTGGGAATTATAGTGGTGTTTAAAAAAAACTCTTTCATACTGCTGTGAAATGTTTAAATTCTCACCTTGGCCTTGTTACTACGACTACAACAGTACGACTCACGGTGCAATTCTGCAGGGAGACACCAAAAGTGAGCGTATACTCATTGTTCTGCCTGATTTTTTTTTTTTTTTTTTCCCCCCCCCCTTCCTCAATGGGTGGCGATGAAGACCTTGTAGACGCCACATGACGAATGCGTTGCACTGATGGTGGACAAGCCCCCCCACCCCCTCCTGTGTTTTTGAGAAGGGGAGTCAATGAGATTGAGGTCTCCCGCTTTATCCAATGAGGTTCCAGGAGGTCAATAAAAACGGGGAATTGAAAAAAAAAAACTAGAAAAAAAACTAAACGGAACATTTACACACTGTCAATAAATATCGCAAAATATTTCTTTCCCAGTTCCAGCTGTTATAATTCATCGTCTATGTGGTTTTCAGACTTTTCTGCCGGAGGATCTGAAAAACAATAAAATGAGATGATTATTACATTAATGGAGATCCTGTTCATCATCACAACTTCACAATGATGTCCCATGCCAAAAATGATGTTGTTTAACTGGCTCATGGCTAACTCATGAACTAAAGTATATTTTTTTGCTCATGTAAAAAAACCATTAGTTTTTGAATTGGACAGGTGGGCACGGTTCTCAGCGATTTGAACACCTTACCACAAACTACCGCATACTGCTAATGCATTTCTATGTATTTTTGTACATCGTCATTGGACTGAGATGGGTGAGCACATACCCGTTGGCGTTTCGTCAGTGGATTGTGATTGGCTGGCTGAGTCCGCGTCGCCTTCTACCGTCACCTCGGTGGGCGGGGGCAATTCTGGCAGGGCCTCTGGAGTGGTTTCTGAGAACCGACAAAACACAGACGATGTCCAACTATAATGGAAGGAGGTCTATGTATGTATGTATGTCCGTCGTTCGATGTTCTCAACAATGGCTCATCCGATCGACTTCATGTTTGCCGGGTGTATTGCCCGTTTTGAGGAAGTGGTTTGGGTGAGCAGTGAGAGAGAGAAAGAGAGAGAGAGCGAGCTGCAACACTGAACAATCCTGAACAATGAAAACCATGAATAAGTAGAGATGTTTTTTGAGGGTGCATCAAGTCACCATTCAAATGATCGACCTTATAAAGAATAGTCAGCAATAAATAATAAACAAATAAAAATCCCAAAATACAAAAAACCTCCAAGACAACAGACAACCATGCACGTGTCAGCCACCCACCGCTATCCTTGGCGGTCACGGCCTCCTCCTCTGTGGTGGTGGTGGTGTTGGGGGTCGGGGGGATGACCTTCTCCTCGCCGCCGGTGGCGTTGGCCTTGGCCATCTTCTCGGAGGAGCCGGTGGCATTCTTGGCGGCACTCTTGGCCTTTGCCTTGGGCTTGGCGAACTTGGCCTTGTTGAGCAGGTAGTTGACCTCGCGGTCGAGCAGAGCCAGCTTGGCCTCGATGTCCTTGGACAGCAGCACGGGCCGCTCCGTCGGAGAGCGCTTCTCCTGCTCCGCCACCGTCTCATTCCTCCACGTCTGGAGGAAAATGTCAATCATAATAATCATCATCATCATCATCATAAATCATGAGAGGTTGCGATATGAAAGCATTTACAGTCATGGTTAGCCCGGACATGTGGCTGATGTGAATGTCGATGATTGTGACGATGATGTGGATTTAGGATGTGGAATTTTGTGGAGTTGTGGAGTTCAAATCGAGACTGTAATCGTGAAACTGAAGATTCTGAATCCAAACTACAAACCGTGGTATCGTTGAGCACTTTCTCCAACGTCTTCAGCTCAACATCGGTGAAGATTTGGTCGTCCTCTGGAATCAGTCTGGCAGTCCTTTAAAACAAAGAAGAAGAATTTTTTTTTTAACCCTACATAACCCCTTAAAATTCATGTCCATATTCAGACACTCCCCTTTGAAAATCTCAAATAAAAGATGATGGAAGCAATTAAGATGATTAATCAACAAGACTGTCAAATGTTTTGATGAATTGCAATTTATCAAGTAGAATAACCCACATTTTGCTGCTGCTCATTTCAAAGTTTGGTCAGAAAGCAAACACACCAGTCTTCCCTCTGGGCTCCGTCAACATAATAATTTGCAATTCCTTAGCATTTTAGAATATAATAAATTGAATAATGTACGATTCATCAACAAAAAATAATATGGTGAATTATTGCTCTAAAAAAAACAGGCTTCCAACAGCTAAATGCATGTTAGACTAAAGACTTTAAGACTATATGTAAAGCCACTTGAAATTAAATTTAAAAACGACTTCAACCAAAATTGAAGAAAAAAAACCCCCAATCAATTACTTGGTGTTAGGGAAAATTTTTCCCAAATGTTTATTGTAACATAAAACATTTTTTGTTCCAGGGAAAGAGTTCGATGATCTCCTTGAAATGCTGAAACCACCATAAAAATCATGAATCGTGCAACGTTTCACAAAGAGGGATGACAGGACAACACATTTGCAAAAAACGGAGTGCATGTCCCTCGCCATTTTAACTCACTCCACATCGGTGGAATTTGCACCTCCCCATGTGGTCGGTAGCTAGCAGACATTTTAAAATTGCAATGTCAGAAATAAAAGGATAAATAAGGACATCACATGTCTCAGCATTTAAGACTTTCAGAACGTTTGATTCAAGGCATTTTAAAACCAATCAAGGTCTAAGTTTTAGATCAAAGAACTCGATGCCTTTGAACCGGTTGAACCTGATGTCTTTTTAAGGCTCCGCGGGGACCTTGAGGTCAAAGAATAAATAAAAACACGTTCGGGGGGGGGGGGGGGGGGGGCGTTCTCCGCGACAAGGCACGCGTCTCTCACCGCAGGAAGTAGCCGGAGGTGTTGAGCATGCTGTCGAGCGCGGCCAGCCGGTCGGGCCACTTGCGGCGCTCGTCCACCCGGAAGAACAGTGCCTTGCACAGGCTCTTGAGCTCCGACAGCTTCTCGCGCAGCTCCTTGGTGGTGGCGGTGTAGCCCTCCTCGTCCAGCCACTCCGACGCCGCGCTCAGCCTGGCCCCGATCTTCTCCTTCTCCTCCTCGGACACGGCCAGCTGGTACTCGTCCTGGTACAGCTTGTCCTGACCAGAGACGGGGAGACAGAGGGAGAGGTCAGAGTGGACCATCGACATACTGCCTACAACCACGATGCTAGCTACCATTGAAGCGCCTCATTTGTTGTACAGTAGGTGAGGTTACACTTAAGTCTCGACACATGACATAACTTTTCCCAAGCACAATACAAGAATCAGGAAGAGCTTAAAAAGGACACATATTATCCCGCCAGGTGTCCACCCAGATGGATGGTGGATAGGTCAGCCTACCAGTTGCTACAGTCCACTGGGCTGGCTGGTAGGCTGATCTATCCAGCATACTGGATAGATCACAAGTGGGAGGACACTCCTACTTGTGATGTCAAAAACCGGAGATGACACCGGTTTTTGACATACGCTCACACCTGGTGGTATAATAGGTCTCCTTTAAAGACCAGAGATGTTGAAAGGATTCAGGAGACATTAGACAGGAGACATAATCAATAGATGCACATGACAAGTGCCCAAGACATCACTGGGTGCCTTATGATGAATGTCAGGTCTTATTATGGGATGGGGTTCGTACCTGCGTTTCAAAAACGAAAGCTTCTAGACTGTTGAGGGTCTTCTCCCGCTCCTGCTTGGCCAGGTCTCTGTTGGTCAGGTCCTGCAGTCTGAAATCAGAGGAGAGGAGAGCATTAGACATGTAACACACACTTTACAGGGACATTGTGTTAGATTTACAATGTTCTGCTAATGCTATGTGAGCAGGTTATTCCCGAGATGGTTATGATATGAGCTGATTTGGCATGTATGTTGACATGTATTCTGAACAAAATTCAAGTCAGACAAAGAAACTAAGAAAATGTATTGCAAACAATACAACACACACACACACACACACACACACACACTCACACACACACACACACACCACACACACTCACACACTCACACACACACACACACACACACTCACACAAGTAGATCTACAGCACATACTTTTTGGTTGAAGAAAGGATATCTTCTGCGGTGGGATCAGAGATGTCGTTGGCAAGGAGTTCCACGGTGATCTCCTCGGAGATCTTTGTCTTCTTCTGTGGTTTCTGCTCCGTCTTCTCTGCTTCCTTCTCTGCTTCCTTCTCCGCCTCGGCACCGCCGGTCTCCTCCTCCTCCTTCTTCTTCTTCTCTCCCTTCACCCACAAAACACATCGATCGTTATTGTACAATGGTTAGCGTGGAGTCTTGCAAAAACTCACACAATCCATCAAGTTACTCTCCACCACTGAACCGTACGTTTTTGCGCTGTGTTCAGTCAGTCCATTTCCTAGGGGTGGCCACCACAACTATCTGGTAAGACGCCATTTCGTGAAGGACTAATTCGGCCAAATATTTACAAATGGCATCTTTAAGAAACAAAAGTAGTTATGTGGCATTTTTGGAACCTTAAAAATGGTAGGAGGATCCTTATTCGCAAAGACATTTTAACGTTGCAAAATATATAGCTATAACTGTAGCTACAAGTCAAGCCACTAGAGATTGCGGCTGGAAGGTTTAATGTTTTGCGTGGGCCGTAAAATGGGCTGCAACAATTTATCAAGCAAGCACATCTGCTTGCAAGAGATCGACTGAGGAGCAGTGTGTCAAAACATCACACGTGCAAAACATCCAAGAACAAGTTAGACAAAATGGCACCTGAGCGTCAGAGTCGTTCTTCTCCTGCGCCGCCTCCTCACCAGGGGCCTTCTCTGACTCCGCAGGCTTCTCCTTCTCCTCCTCCTCCTCCTCCTCCTCCTCCTGCTTTGGAGCCTCCTCCTTTGGCTGCTGCTCCTCGCCCTTCTCCTCTTCTTTCTTCTTCTTCTCCTCCTCCTCCTCCTCCTCCTCCTCCTCATCCTCTTTTCCCGCCTCTGGGGGAACCTCCTCCTCTTCCTGCAAGTGACACGGGTAATTTGAGGCAAATTTGTCTAAAAAGCCACAGAGCAGAACCGTCTAATCTCTTCCTGTAGTTGAAGTTATCTGGAGGTCTTGCAGCCAACCCATTGGATACAAGCAACTATTAGAACCGCAGGCGAGTCACTCATGGTGCACCATTGGGTACGCTCTTACATCGTACACGAGGGGCCACAAGTTACCTGGACAGACTCGGAGGCATTCAGGCTCGGTTCTGAAGTTCCACCTCCAAACAGGTTAGAAATGGTGTTTCCCAGTTCTGCGAGGAACAGGGGAACGTGATTTGGGGGGGGGGGGGGGGGGGGGGTGTAATAAATACAAACGGTATGCGGTAAAAGAGTAAAAAGATATCAAGGAAAGGCACGAGTTGAGGATGAACCTACTTGTTAACGTTGACTCCTCCTCCTTCTCCTCCACGATGGTTTCAAAGACTGACTCGACCTGGAGTTGCAGAACAAATAAAAAGTGACCCTCTGGTTTAGTGGACAATCGGACGCACAGAATTAAAAGAATTAGGAGCATTTGAAGGCAAAGAATCGACTCCGGTGCTCAGCAAGACTTTTTGTTCTGCATCCTTGACACAATACGATACAGTACAGCTAAATCATCTGTTGCCTAGAAACAGACAGTAAAGGCAAAGTGTATTTTAAAGCCTATAGTTTTTATTTGTATTTTTAGTAGGTAGTGCACCAAAACACACCAAAAAATCCCTGCATCTGAAATCGCACTAATGGCAATAAATACATATTTGACATTTCAGTAAAAGGCTGAAAACAACACGACAACCAAAAAAACCAGTCAACAGTTTCTGAACAGTCAACAGAAGAAAGGTGGCGGCATCGTGTGACTGACCCGATCCAGGAGCAGCACACCGCTGTCGTCCATGTTGAAGTGGGCTTTGATGCCCTTGGACTCAGCGTCCGTGTGTTTGAGGAAGCTGCTGCCCACCTCCGACAGCTTGACTGTGGTCAGGTTCAGGGAGCCGAACACCCTGCAAAAAACACAACCGGTGGGTCAATGAAGCCCCACGTCAGCTAGCTGTTGTTAGATAGCTGTTGCCGTTAGCTAGCTGCTCGTCTTTAGGCGCCGTACCCGTAAAAGCTAAGGCGCCGTACCCGTTACGCAAAGGCGCCTTACCCACTAAGCCAAATCGCCATACCCACTAAGCTAAAGCGGCGGACACGTTAAGCTACAATAATGCGTTGAACCCGTCAAGCCACACGCTAAGCTAAAGAGTAACCCGAGCCTCGTACCCAAGATCTTCTTCCCCCAGGAAGGAGAGGTCGCCGTAGTTGATCTCGAAGGCGAAGTCGTCGGTGTAGCGGTTGAAGGTAATGACCTTGCGCTGGGGGTAGGGCGCCATCCTCTGGAACAGGATGCGCTTGTTGTGCTTCACCGTGCGGGAACCGTCCTCCTCTGTCTCCCGGCTGAATTCCACCTGCAGAAGGTGAGTGGAGAACCTCGCTTGTAAAAAAAAAGAGACGTTTCTCTTCAGCAGGTAAGTCCAGCTTTTCCTTAACTTGAGTGTTTCCATTTTCACGTTATACTTCCACTCCGCTACAACTCAGAGGCAAATATTGTATTAGCATTTTCAAATGCAGGACTTTTTACTTGAAACAGTATTTCTAAAGTGTGATATTACGACTCTTACTAAAGACCTGAATAGTTCTTCCACCACTGGTGATGACCATCATTGTATTACCAAAAATAAAATAACAAAAATGACTCATCCATGAATGCATCAATAAGCGTCAAATTGTACCCATCATCGCCCAACCTACTGTCCCGCTCCGAATCTCCAATCATCCAAAAACATCACAGTGACTCATTGACCAAGAGCATGAGCAGTCCCTGGTCCCTGGCTAAAAGTGAGCCAATGACCTGGTACTACTGACCTGGATGGGGTAGACGGTGGCATCTCGCACCAGGAAGGGCTTAACCTTGAAGGCCTTGCTGAGGGCGGCGGCCTGGTACACGGCGCCCATCGCTGCCGCCTCGTCCGCGTTGATGTTCTTACCCAGCTCTTCTCTGCACACGAGACACAACACGAACATTTACCATGCGCTGTGCACAGTTGGCGCGCCTTACAACCACACTTAACATGGACATCATGAAAAATATGCTGCTTCTTATAACAAACAAAAACAATTACGTTTTAAACATTCACAATTTTCGGTTTTAAGCGTGGGTGATGGCAAAATGACTAGCTTTTAATTTGTCCAAGGTTATGATTATAACGAACATTAGTTTACGATTGTTATTGTCTGAAACCACGGAGCTCGCGCCGCAGTGCTCTGAATGCACAAGCTCCAGCAGGCTGCAGTTCACTTACCGGCTAAAGGGTCCAGTAATGACAAGGAATTCTTACACATTGTACTAATGAGGAAAAATTTTATGAAAATAAAATAAAACCTTGTGCCACTTACTTATTCACAGCCTTAAGGAGAACCTCCTGAACCTTGGGCACACGCGTCGACCCACCCACCAAGATCACCTGCTCAATGCTGTCCTGTTTGCACAAAACATAAACAGAGAGAATAAACTTAAACTTCCTGTAGATATAGAAATGCCTCGTAAGCAGGAAGAGCCGTTGCAGGGCTTCTGTGCCTGCAACAGAAATGTTGTGCTGTTGCAACACACAAGTCAAGCTGGATGTTCAGAAGGGGTTCACATATTGAGAGGGGGTGTGTATGGGATGATTCAGTGTTGTGTGCAATGACAGGGGGAGGGGTGGGTGGGTGGGGGGGTGTTTGCTGCTGACCGCTGTCATCTCCGCTGTGGCGAGCGCGTCCTCCACGGGGCGCGAGACCCGCTCAAACAGGTCAGCGCACAAGGTCTCAAACTCCACCCTGGACACTCGGCCTTTGAAGTCGATGTCGTCCATCAGACCCTCCACCTAAACAAACGGACTCAATTACATCATCACCATCATCTGAGCCGTAAAGAGACTTCCACCGCGGTTAAAGATGGATGAATCATTTGGATCATTTGGATGAAAATCACTCAACTTGTACCCCATTTATTCTCAGAGCCATGTAAACTCTGTCTTATTGTAGTGCAGGCTTCATCTGCGGGTCTCAGGCAATGGGGGGGCTCACCTGGGCGGTGAACTCTGCGTTGGCGCTGAGCACCATCTTGAGCCTCTGGGCCTCCTTGAGGAGCTTGGCCATGGCACGGTGGTTCTCACGCACGTCCTTATTGCTCTTCTTCTGCTTGTTGAACAGCGAGGCCAGGTGGTCGCGGAGACGCAGGTCCATCTCGAAGCCCCCCAGACCCCGGTCGAACCTGGGACACCCGGCGATAGACACACAGAGAGATGCTCTAGAAATGGCAGTCGAAAATGAAACTATGAAAATGATGGAGGTGGAAACCAACTTCATCTCATGGTCAATAACAACAAATCTACTTGTGTTGAATGCTTCATTTGTCAGTAATTTTTTGGGGGGATATTTATGTGCGACATTGTTTGCAACACATTATTGCCAAGCAGTAGTTGAAAAGAAAACAGTTTGACACACAAGACTTGCTCACGTGGAGACCAGTAATGGACCTTTCCCTACTCAAGCGGCAAGTCCCGCCCCCCCTAGTTACTGTTGCCATGTCCCCCAAGCTTTCCCACAGCTCTGCAGCATGTTAGTAATGTCCACTGAACAACGCCCCCCTGCTGATGATTCTCTCTCAATATCGCTGTATGTTATTTGCCAAATGCCGCTACTTTATCCAAGAGAGTTCTACAGAAAGGCCTGGACTATTTGACACAAGGATATATTCATGACAGTCGGATTTCGGACGGAGCAGACGACAACATAAAACTTGATGCCAAGTGTTGGCGAACTATGCGGAAGACAAACGCCTCACAAACTCCACATTGAAATTCGTCAGGACAAAATCGTGGAGTCTTACTGCACATGTAAAGCAGGATGAGTACGTTAGTGATGTGTTTACAATGAAAATAAGCCTAAGATCTGCTAACTACTAGCTACAATGGGCTAATCACCGAGCTATGCTAATCACACGATGGCGCGGTAGCACCATTTGTAGCACAATCTGGTGCTAGCGAAAAAAACATTTCACTGCTCAATGTACCTGTACACTGAAATAGGTGACAAATAAACCTTTGAATTTTAACTAATTAGCGAGCTTTGTAGCTTTTTGTGTCAGCGCTGCTGTAAATTGATGTGTGGAGTCGCTATCAACCATTTGATTGTTGCACTTGTGAACTTTCAGTGTTTCAAGTACATCATAAAAACCACTGCATTCAGTAATTGTCTTATCAGATACAGCACTTGTAAATAACTCGGACGCAAAAATGACAGAACCACTTGGATCACATCTAATCAATGCTTTGAGGGTTGTGCTTGACTTATAGTCACTATAAAGCTGACTCTGTAAAGCCAGTGCAGATGGCACCTGGGTCTTACATTCAGTACCATCAATAATGACTAAAGTAGAAGGAAATTATTTTCTAAAGTTTTCAGGCATGTTTTTAATAATAATGTCTATGAGGCCATATGTAGTTGAAACACGCTCCCTGTAATCTCTCTGGATATCTGTGGTCATTATTGCACGTTCCCCAAGTGCATCTAAGAACCATGTTGTTCTAACTAAATGTAGCTGTAGTCTAATCTATGAACACAACAACGGGGGACAAGCTTTGTTTGTGGGACATCATGGCGGCTCTGTTGCAAGGGGCGTGGTCTTAAGAAATCAGGCAATCTTATTGGTTATTATTCTCCGCTTGACTGACAGTGTGGAAAGGTTCATTATAAAGACTCCTCAGCCCTCACGCCTCCTCTGTCCTCTCCCCTCCCACAGCCCTCCTCTCCCCTGCCCTCCCACACCCCACCCCTCCCCTCCCTGACGTCACATGGAGAGAGCATTTGAATTCCCAGGCAGGCGTCGCCACAAGGTTGTACCCTCTGAAAGCACACTGAGGTGCCCTTGGCTTCTCCGCTGGTCACAGGCACATGGAAACGAGGTCACAACCCAAACACAAACAAAGCCCGAAAGATATTGCGGCCTTTTGTCTTCTGAACATGTGAACGTGTTGTGCAAATACAGGAGGGTGTAAGCCAGCGAGCCGATCAACCCACGAGTCATGATTCTTTGCCAGAGTGAGGTCTTTTTCACCTACAGATCGATATTGCTGTTACTACCACTAATGCTGCACTTTTGCAAAGTAACCATGAGTTCTGGTTCTGTTAACTTCGGATTTTAATGTAAATGGTAAATGGATTGCATTTAGATAGCAGTTTTATCCAAAGCGCTTTACAGTTGCCTGACATTCACCCATTCATACACCGACGGCGGTATCAACCATGCAAGGTAACAACCAACACATCAGGAGCAGTTAGGGTTAGGTGCCTTGCACAGGGACACCTCAACACTGAGCTAGGCGGAGCCCGGGGATCGAACCGGCAACCTTCCTGTTGCCAGACAACTGATCTTAACTCCTGAGCTACTGCCGCCCACGTTGCATTGAGATAACCAAGGCAATAACTAGAATAACATTGCATGCATATTGAAGATGATGATAAAGGTACCTCGAGTTGCCGGGCAGAAAGGTTCTGGTGTGATTGCACAACTTGAAGCGGGCTTCAATGTGTGAAGAGCTTTTCATCATCAGTGAAACACGACACTGAATCGTTCCCTTGAAACTGTCAGTCAGGCTCAAGGCTGTATATTTATGGACGAAAAACTTTCCCTCTTCATAAATAAAACAGCATCATACTGCAGAAATTTAAAAGGGTGGATGTTGATACTTCTGTTGATATCCCGACATAAAGCTGGCAAACTGAACAGCGCAAATATTTATAATATGATATTAAATATGCGACCGAACAAACAGAACAGCCCGGAGGGAATGGATGGTTCATCACGGACGGTTTCTTGTTGAGGAAGAAACAGACTTGTGTGTCATCTTCATAACCGTGTGAAATCTCTCTCCAGAAATGTCCATCTGTGAGAAGGAGGCTGAGTGGTGACCGTGCAATGCTCCATGTAAGCTGCAGTTTGGCTGCTGCTTGTAATGGAATACAACGCACCCGCACATCACAGCCAAATTATTACACCCTATTCTTAAAAAACAGAATAGTTATACTCCCAATACGTGGCATCAACATACAATATCTCTTTTAGGCTTTTCACACTTGAATATGTTAGCCCAGGGTTAACTTTAACCCTGGGTTATAATAGCCCTGGGTTAATTTATCTCACGTTTCACACTAGTTTTTTTAACCCTGGGCTAACAATTGACCCCCCGGGTATTCAGTGTTCAGGATTTCACACTGTAAGCGTGTAGACCCCGGGTTAACGTTCTCATTTGAATATTTACTGGGTTATCGAAAATGATTGGACCGGTCCAGCACGTGACCTTCGTTTACGTTTTAGCCGGCTTAACTGTCAAAATGGCGCCATCACGCAGCTGTGATGGCGATACTCATTAAACACACACAAAAAAGAGCGAGAGAGCGACAAGAGAATAAAAATGAAACTGGAGAAGAGAAGAGTATATGAGGTTTTCGAGGTTTTATTTTAAGTACAGAGAAATTAATGTTCAAGATAGCCTTCACAGATGCGTGTGTGATTAGCGCGTTAATATTTAAATGAGGTGAGGTTGCGGTCTATGGTTGGATGGATAGTCGTTGATATCGCTGTTACGTTCTAACCCCACAATGTTTCACACTATTGTTCTTGGCACCGCATTTCGGGGATAGCACCGCAAAATCGGTGGGCTGGTGAGAGGGACTGTACTGCAGCCTGCAAGTATAATTTGTGTAGCGCTACAATGCCAGTCGGCTGCCATAGTCTTATCTTAATGACATGCCATCTAAATCCTCTTCCTCTACAGGAGCCAAAATGATGGCTGGCTTCATGGTAGCACAAAATCTGCATTGTAGTACCTCTTGGCTACAGACGTCCCCTTCCCACAGACAAAGACAACATGGTGGCCGGGCATCGCCAGGCGTGACTCACCCGACCCCGCGGACCTGCACCTGGGGCTGGGTGCCCATCTCCTTGGTCTTCACCGTCTGGTAGGTGACGATGGTGGCCGTGGTGCTGCCTGAACCCATGTCGTAGAACATAATATTCTGCACCAGGAGGACACAACACAACATGTACATATATTAAACATAAATAAAAGCAGGGGTTGCGTATTGAAACAAACAAAGCGGTGGGTTTTACACTCAAACAGGTAGAAAGAGAACACACACACTACCTTGGGCGTGGCGTCGATGTCCTTCCTCCTGAACACACCGTAGTTGATGGCTACGGCGGTGTTGTCGTTGATGAGCTGCAGGACCTTCATGCCCGCCATGTTGGCCGCCTTCAGCACGGCGCGCCGCTCCGCCTGGTTGAAGAACACCGGCACGGTGATCACCGCGTCCTTGATGGGTTGTTCTACCCGTCGGTGACAGTGGGAGAATTATATTAAGAAAGGAAAAAAATATCCTCAAACTCAAATACTACACATAACACAACACTGGACACCAACAAACTGTGTTGCTATTGATATGGAAGTTTTGATAGAAGTAAATAAGTCAATAAATGAAAAATAATCAATTCCAAAGTATCAATAACGTTTTTCTCACGTTTTCAAAATATGTATTTTTTCTTTTCTTTTAAATGGGTGCATTGTAAAATTTAAGTAACAGCTGATTTCCTGATTCCAGAAAACAGAATAAGTAATCAGTAATCAGAGCATCAGGGCAAGCCGGGTGTCGAGTGACCATGAGAACGCTGACTATAACAAAAAAAGCCACTGACCTGCAAAGTCCTGAGCCAGTCCTCGGGAATAGTTCAGGACCATCGCCAGCAGCTCCTCTGGAGTGTAGTTGAGGTCGCTGGGAGATCAAAGCAAAAGGAAACGATTTAGAGCACACTGACACTGGTCCCTACTGACTATCAAACGTCCCTACCGACTGTCAAACGTCCCTACCGACCATCAAAGCACCAAGAAGAGAAGCCAAGAAAAGGACACATTTGGTTGAAGGTTAAGAGTTATCTGAAAGCCATGTATGCACTCACGATCACGCAAGACGCTTTGGAGAACAGCATCCACCGAAGGGCATACATTTATCGTTATGAAAACAACACACATTCCATAATACACATCTTCAATTAAATATGCTCTTCTTACAATTATTTTGACAGAGATTGTCAAGAGAGTGTCTTGACAATCTTGAGTCTCTATTAGTGGGGGGGGTCTGTGCGATTTTTCAGTCTCAATTTTCATTTAACTGAAAAAAACCCCAGAAAAATCCTGACATAACATACACATTTGACCCTCATTAAAAAATTGTATATTGGATATTGCACTTAGCCATATTGTAATTTTTATAATGTTTTGAAATGTTTTAAATGTTCAGCCTTAAAAGAAAGGATAGGATAGACAGACACGCTGGATGATGGGGACAGAGGAGGAGGACCAGGGTGGAGGAAAGCCAGAACAGAACAGAACAAGAACAGCCCAGGAGTGGCCCAGTGACACGTACTCTGAGTATTTGAAGTACGGCGTGCCCCTGGTGGAGTCCTCCAGCAGCTGGTGCTCGGGGAACCTCTTCTGGTAGAGCGCCACCTGCAGGTTGTCGTGCTTCTTGCCCAGCAGGCTCTGGAGGTGGCGGTACACCAGCTTGGGGGTCTTCACCGACTGGGCAGGAACAGGAAGTAGAGAGAGAACTGTCAGAGGAGTTTCAGTTCAGCATTTTTGTTCCCATTTCTCATTTTTAGGTTTTAGCATCTACATGACAGCAAGTGTACATTCACCGTGTACATTTAGAAACTGCAGTATATGTACCTAGCACCCCCATTCTCTGTGTAATCCATCACTGTATCACCAGCCCACAGAGCATACATTACCCGCCCTGTTCGGCCATGACTTAAATATTAAGCAGTTTGACATTTTAGTCGAGTAATAAAAGAAGCCAGTCATACCACTCCTAATGCGTTGTCTCCAAAGAGCCTCTCGTTTTCCTTTAAACACACAGCAATCGGCGTTTTCCTCCTCGACTCTCTGGGGGAAAAAAAATTAAGAAAACACTGAAAGATTTTTCCCCGTCTCGTCAACACGTCAACACAATATGAA
Source organism: Coryphaenoides rupestris (assembly GCA_002895965.2). Taxonomy (NCBI): domain Eukaryota; kingdom Metazoa; phylum Chordata; class Actinopteri; order Gadiformes; family Macrouridae; genus Coryphaenoides; species Coryphaenoides rupestris. Next base: position 91,491 of record PIJE02000707.1, on the reverse strand, counting down.
AGAATTTCTTGTCACTGGAGACCAGGAAATGTAACGTCGCAAACTCCTATGTTGAAATAGAAATCAAACTCTTTGTACGTCATGTTATATTAGACTGCTCAGACCAAAGCTTTAACATTTTGGGTTATCACACACATCATATCTCCGGCATCAACGTTTATAGTAACGTGCAAGAAGACACGGCGATGGTCTGCCCTACATTATTTACAACAGCCTTTCAGAAACACACCATTTATACACAAGAGATTTGGCGTGCCACAAGATCAGATCCGGGCCTTTTCATTGGCCGTATGCAAAACACCAGCAGGCAGGGGGACGGGGGGAGGGGAAGCATTTCCATAGTGAGACACACGACCTCTCGGCTACTCACTTGTTCAGGGCAATCTCCATCGGCACGCCCGGCTTGACGATGGCGATCTTCATCCACTCGCTGCCCAGGTCCACCGACATCACAGCGACAGAGGCTGACGAGAGACAGCGACAAAGCAAACTGACTATAATAACATTGCCACCGATGCTGCTACTGATCCATCTATAACTACATCTCTATCTATCCCTCCATCTATCTATCTCTCTTTATGATTTGGTATGTATACATGCCCCTTGCAACAGAGCCGCCATGATGTCCCACAAACAAAGCTTGTCCCGCGTTGTGTTCATAGATTAGACTACAGCTACATTTAGTTAGAACAACATGGTTCTTAGATGCGCTTGGGGAATGTGCAATAATGACCACAGATATCCAGAGAGATTAGAGGGAGCGCGTTTCTACTACATATGGCCTCATAGACATTATTATTAAAAACATGCCTGAAAACTTTAGAAAATAATTTCCTTCTACTTTAGTCTTGTATACATGGTGTCATTGTATTTAACACAATGTATTTTAATGCACCACCTGCCCAGGGAACGCAGATACAAATTAGCCCACCCAGCCCAACTCCCAACCCACATCTCGTCACGCTGACACATTTACTGAAATGTTTTGAATATCGTCGTCCCCATTAAATAAACCGATTAATGAAAGTAAATTAAACTTAAACCATCTAAACTATGAAAAGTCCATCTGTAAAGGTGGCTACAGTGGCCCACACTGACATGCTCATAAAGAGTTAGCATCTGGCGTTTCATTATTGAGGTTAGCATTCTGCGTCATGGCTGGTATTGATGACACATCTCAGGCCGTTGGACAGGCAGGCTCTGGTGCATACATTCCGGTACGGTACGGTAGGGTACCTGAGTGGGACGGCAACAGGGCCAGCACCAGACAGAACAGAGCGCACACCGCCAGCTTCCCCCTCATGATGGCCTGTAACACAAAAACAAACACACAATGCACGTCAACAGACGCATCCAATCAGGAGTCTTCTCGGTACATCGTGATAAAAGGAGCTAGGCTATATCCAGCTATTGCTACTTGAGATGATGATGATGATGATGAACACCACATGCCGGCACCACTTTGGTTACAGTTTATGGAGCCAGAGCTGGAGTGACGTCACACAGCAGACAGATAACCCCCACTACTACTACTACTACTACTACAGTGACAGGTAAAGTCTACAGGTGTGCTGTTGACCTCAGGTGTGGAACAGCAGCCATGACAGGTGTACAAAGTAACACACAACACGTGGCAGAGGAGACACTGTCCATCTGGATGCTGGTGGAAAGGTGTGAACAGGACCACACACACGTCTCTCACACACATACACATAGCGATGCTTGATATGATCTTTAGTGCAGCTAACTCTTCACTACTGTGGCACCCTCAGGGGTGATCAGCTAGTCAGTCTGTTTATTGGTGGCAAATAGAACAACAAAAACACAAAACAAGACACACAATGAGTATGCAAACACAGAGAAACTTCTAGTTTCCTTATGATGCACAGGTAAATAAACCAACACGATCCAGTAACACACAAAGACTTGCCTTCTAGATACAATTGTGGGTGTTCAGTGTTTGACACTCACACACACACACACACGTCAACCAATGTGACTTCTGGTTTTATCAGTAGAACCAGAAGTCATTAGACACATGCCGGATACATGATGGACGGTCGGCACGTTTGGTTTAGCTCAATAAAAGGTGACACACACACATACAATCATTCATAAATACATACATAGATACATACATGCATACATTCATTCATATTCATAAATATAAATACACATAATGCATATAATTAACATGAGGCATGACAGAACTTACCTTTATTTTATTTTTTTGCCCACAGCAAATAGCGGCTAACCCTCCACCACACACACACAGAGAGAGATAAGGTATTAAACACACAGTGAAGACGCGACCACGACTTCGACTCCGACTCCCTTCTTATTGTCGACGCCTTTCTTTTCCTGTGAGTCGCGTGTGTTTGTAGTTTTCTAACGTTTCCTTATCGCCGGCTGGTGCTGTCCGCCGGGCCCGGGAACGCGGCGTGCTCTCATTGGACCCGCCGCTCGAGCAGCGACCGAACTATGGAACGTTATCCCGCTAGAGCCCGCCCCCTCCTCCACCACGCCGCTCCACGCACTGCCCGCTGATTGGGCCACGTACGTTGAGTGGCGTCCGGGAAGCGCCGCCCGATTGGTCCACGACGTTCCCGTCAAGGGGGGGGGAGTGTGGGCGGGGCGTGGGGTCCTGATGACGACACACACGCAGCAGACACAGTGTGGTGTCTTTTCTTAGTAAAACCATGACTTGCAGTGATGGACGTGCTGATTTGAATTGAAGTTGCACAATGGACATTGAAATGTATTCATGTAACTGATATGACTACCCAACATCATGGGCAATACTCTCAATACCATGTGCTATATTATTAATATCATGTTACCTCAATATTACCTTGCAATATTACCTCTCATCTCATCATCTTGTGCAATATTCTTAATGTCATGTGCAATACTTCTTCTCAATATTATCCTTGCAGTATTACCATGCTACATTACCTTTCATCATTATGTGCAATATTCTTATCATGTGCAATACTTCCTCTTACCATATTATTATTATTATTACCCTTTTATTACACTTCAATTATTGTAAAAAAAAATTTGCTGACTGAATATCTTATCTTACCTATTTTTCATACTTTTAGGACTTTCTGTACATTTGTAAATCTGTTATTTTATTTGTATTATTCTGTTTATTTCTCTATTGTTTTATTGTATTGCTACGCAACCTGGCACAATAATTTCCTTCGGGATCAATAAAGTTCTATCTTATCTCTTATCTTATTGCCAGGTGTCAAATCAAATGAGAGCACACTGGGCATAGGGAAGTGAATGTACAATATTTACACACACTTTAGTATGAATAGGCAATAAAAAGTTGCACCAGATGCAGTATTGTTTTGAAGAGCATCCCACAAAGAAGAAGAAGCTATATGGCCTTTAGGTCATAATAATGAAGTCTGATTTGTGAGACTGCATGTAAACAAACCATCTGTTAACACCACAGACAGTTGGGAGGAGGAGGAGGACAGCATCTTGGGAGGACATCTTGGGTACAAAACAGTCATCACACAAACTACCTGACACCTCTTTTACCACAGTGATGCTCTGATAAGTGTCTCTTATTAGTTGACCATATTGACTACTAGAGGGAAAATCGCTCACATGATGGCGAATAGGTCAAGTGCTGCTGTTGCTGTGCTGCCAATGACATGGCTCTATTCATGTATGTAGTGTAGGCCTGTGTAAGTTATATTATTAAAAAGAGACCAATATGGTAGGCTCAATAGAAACTTCTTTCCCTCCACACAGACGCTTTGCTTGAAGGCCTTCAGAGCCTTCAAACAGCTGACACTTTTCAAGGTGAGGGGAATCAAATTGTAGAGAAAGGTGTCGTAGCTCGGCAGCATAGGAAGATCCAGGCATGATGCATTGAGGTCTACTACAAGAATGGCCAAGATGACGTCAAAGGAGACAAGTTGGTAAATAACAACACATATCCCAAGAGGTCCCATTTGTCCACAGTTGGATCTCCCTCCAGCAAGCCCATTGGACTGTGGGCTGTATCCTATAGCCTGCAGAAAGACTGTCTGAGAAGGGTGATCCTCTCCTTTACATATTTTATTTGAATTCATTAGATTGTATTTCATTAAACACTGTTGGTTTCTTTGCTGGTGGCATTTTCCTCTCCTGACAGAATAGTTCACAGTAAGGCTCAAACTAATAATTGCTTTCAGTCAAATAATCGATCCTATAATAATCCATTCCATCCATCCATCCATTATCGTCCGCTTATCCGGGGTCGGGTCGCGGTGGCAGCCGGCTAAGCAGGGCCCCCCAGGCTTCCTTCTCCCCAGCCACACTCTCTAGTTCCTCCTGGGGGATCCCGAGGCGTTCCCAGGCCAGCGAGTTCTGGGTCTGCCCCGGGGTCTCCTCCCAGTTGGACGTGCCCGGAAAACCTCCAAAGGGAGGCGCCCGGACCTGGATCCTATAATAATAACAATCTATAAAGTTAATTAATGGCAATATAGATAGCAAATAGCCACTACAAGCTAAAACAGCCACAAATGGATGTGGCTCCTACAATGACTTGTGGTTCACTCTGACGAGCATTCCAAAAAGCATACACCAGAATCATTCCTGGACGTAGCCTTGCCTTAAATAAAACAAACACCCTTTAAGATGGAGATTAAAAGTTACAAGAAACTGAAACATGTCAATAGTCATCATTAGACAATATGACGTTACAATGAAATCATCCTACTGTTTGTCATGCAGGAGCATGGGAGTGTTACAACACAACCGCAGATGGTCTCATTAGCAGACAATGTAAAAACATAGAACACAATACACCATGAACGCCTTTTGACACTCATCTGCTTTTTCATTTTAAATACATGTTACAGTCCTCGAACAATACGAGGGAATTCATTCAGACAGCGTTATGACGGGTTTGGAGTTCATAGTCACAAATTGTTTTTCTCTCATTTTGCGTTACAGCCAATCTCTGGGGTTCATGAATGGTGATCGACACACACACACACACACACACACACACACACACACACACACACACACACACACACACACACACACACACACACACACACACACACACACACACACACACACACACACACACACACACACACACATATATCATCTCTTGGTGTGGATGAGGAGGTCTCTCTGGAGGTCTGTGTCCAGGCTGCCCACCGTCCTGCTGCCAGGAGGGTCGGTGACCAGGGTCAGCTTGTTGAACACGCCCCGGCCAAAGTAGTCGGCCACCACCGAGAAGCCATCGTTGGACCCGCGGAGCTGCAAGACAGAAGGGGTTGTGTGCACAGGAAACGGGTTATTCAAGTAGTCGAGCATGCCGCCACCGGCCCGACACCGGGAATGGAAGCAGCAACCTTCCTGCTGCCAGACAACCGCTCTTGTCTCATGAGCTGCCGCCAAAGTTCAAGAATGAAGTAATACCACACTACCACCAATCATAGTAACAGTCTTCTTCAGACATTATGTAAGGTGCTACACTCTTGTCAAGCTGTGCTTTAGGAAATGTGCAAACAAATCCTCCCAGACGGTTTCAAGAGTCAAGTCGCCACTGAGGACCATCAAAAATTGGAGAGCAGACCTAAGACCTGACCCGGGAACCACAGTCCTGCCATTTTTTTAAAATCAGGTTTTTGATGACCTGGAGACATCATTCTGCTCAAACGGCGTGGCTGTGTATGCCTGTGAACCAACGGAGGTGGAGGGCGGGGTGTACCTGTCTGGTGAAGTGGTCGTGCAGGTCCCGCTTCTGGTCCTGCACGCGCAGCATGTCCAGCACCTTGCGGTTCTCGGGCGTGCACGCGGGGCACTCGGCCTCGCTCTCGGCGTAGCTCTCGAAGCAGTGCTGGTGGAAGGAGTGGCTGCACAGGAAGTGCACTGAGGGCAGCTCCAGCGGACTGCTGCACATGTTGCACTTGTTCTTCTGGAAGATCTTGGCGCTGCGGGGAGGGGGGGGGAGCACCGATTAACTTGACTATAAAAGAATCGATGTTGACCTCAACCACCAAACCAAGGTGGATTCATAGAGGATATACGTGCAAAGACAGGGGGTGTCTGTCGTATCCGTAGCAAGATAAGGTCGCTGCAAACTTTTCTGTTCTAGTTAACTTCTTTTTTAAACTAAATGTTTCTTAGATGTATTGTTATTCTATTAGGTGTATACACTTTACATTTATCATTCTATTTTTTTTATTCTTATTGTCTATTATTCTTATGTTGTCATTTTTGAGCAACCTCTGACACAAACATTTCCTTCAGGATTAATAAAGTTTTATGTTATCTTCAGATGAAAGCCACAATGAATCAAACAGCCGATGCAAGGATGGACATAAAGTGTGTGACTGCAAAGCGATCAGGGTTGCCAATTTATCTGAACTTCATCGCACAGGACGTGGAGCAGGAGGAAGACGAGTCTCCAGGGGTCGATGGGAAGCCCTACCTGGTCCTGAGACCCTACCTGGTCCTGAGGCCTTACCTAGTCCTCAGGTCCTGGATCTCGGCACGGAGGTGCGCAGTCTCCTCGCGGTACTGGCGGATCTTGCGCTCATCGTCCTCGATCTGCTGGCTCTCCCGCTGCAGCTTGTTGACCAGATAATCCTTGATCACCGACAGCGTGGCCGACACACACACACACACACACACACACACAATCACCTCCATGGCTCTCATTCTAATTACATGGCAGCAGTGTTGCAAAAAAATGGCCTTGAAGATGAACAGCAAAACTCTTAATTTCTTTTCGTCTTTGTTTAGTTTTGAAAAAGACTTTCAGACTAACAACTAAACACAGATTCTTTCTTTGGATTCATTGATAAATCATCTAGCCCATACACATTCTACAACAAATCAACAACAAATATATACAGTATAACATAAACGTATAATAATGTAACAAAATAATATCCAAACTAATATATTAAAATAATAATAATAATAATAATAATAGGTGTGGCCGGTAGTACAACCAGAAGTTGTATCGACAACTTGTAGGTCCTTAATATGAATGAAAAGTCTCCTGCAAAGAGGCTGTTTATATGAGTTATAGGTTTGGTCGATAAAAGGTTAACAATATAATATATATAAATATTCACTGGCAATTCTTTCCCAGAAAAGGATGTGGTTGTTGGACTTTAAACCACTTTAAACTGCAATTGCTCTCCTAAAAGTATCCATCTCCAGATCTATGAAGGCTCAAGGCAGTTTGACACAGGAAAAGGGCTCCAGTAGTCCACTAACAGTTTCCCCTTCTCGTAGAGGTACAGCACTCCCTCCTTGAAGTTGTGCATTTGGCAGAGCACCAGGGCCTTGTCGAACACCGTGTTGTCGCTGTGCAGGAGGGACAGCGCCGCCCCCTGCAACACCTTCTTCTTCTGTGGGAGCAAACGTCAAAAAAAACTAAACGACAAACAAAGTCATCATAAGCCAAACATACACACCAACATACCAACACCCTTGTGCTCTCGAATGGTACGAGTAGTAATCCGGCATAATACATTTAATTAATGAAAAAATAACTCTCTCGCCAAAGCTTAAAATAAATCAACCATCTGTTTGTGAGTGTGTCCCGGGTAGTGACACCAATACAAAGAAGTGATGGTACAAACATTTGTATGGAGGGTCAGGTGATGGGATACGTTGACACACAAGACCCCAAAGTACCTCAAATCTTAATGTTAATTCTAGGGAAGAAGAAGTAAGGTTTGACTTATATTGCACCTTTTCAAACAAAGCGAAAAACAAAGTGCTTAACAGAAAGGATGCATAACCACAACAACAAAGACCACAAACAAAGATGTACGATGAGGAGGAGGAACAGGCAGATACACACAGCAGTAAAGACATGGGGAGAGAACAAAGTACACCCTGTACTAGTAAGAAGCCTGTCTATACAAGTGGGTTAATGTTAGGGTTAGTTGGGGCAAGACCATGTAAAGCTTTAAATGTCATTAAAAGTATTTAACCCTTTGTTAAATACTTCTAGTGTTTAACCCGTGTTTCACTGGTAGCCTAACCCATGTTGGACCCGTTGAAGTCTGGCAGCTTGACTGAGGCATGCAAACAAAGAACTACAATAATCCAGACGTGAGAAAATACAACAATTATTGAAAAGTTCTCAATTGTAGATGACTACACTTTGGCAATATTCCTTGGTGAGAAAAAGCCTGTTTAATTAAACCAGCTTTTTTATTTGGTGCTCAAATGTTCATTTAGGGTCGAAGCTAACACCAAGGTTCTTGGAGGTTGGTTTACGGAAGGGGCAATTGAGTGGGGTATGAGGGGGGGGGGGCGGGGGCTTGGAGGCCAGCACCAGATCTCGGCAGGACTTTTACTCCGCCTTGGTAGGTTGACGGACAGCCTCCTATACTCTAGTACCACCCCCATCCCCGGCCAGTTCTCTGGAACTATACAAGGTAGAAGTCGAATTCGGACGTCTGATTTGTTTCTGATCTCAGAATCACACAGAGGCCTTTAACGTAGACACCGTGAACCATGACCACGGCACAGACCACCTAGTACGGGGGTGGGGTAGCTCAGTACCTCAGTCTCCTCCTCGTGGGCCCAGTCGTGCAGCCGGAGCTCCAGCAGCGTGTCGTAGACCCCTGCCGGGGAGAAGGGCTCCACCTCGATCATGTGCTCCAGGAAGGCCTTCAGCTCCCGCCGGTTGTTGGCAAAGATGGGGATGAACTCCTCCGAGTTGGCCTGGTCGGCAAGAAAAATCTCTTAACATGACCTCCCAGCAGCACCCAATACACAAGCGCTGTACGATCAAACAAAGACATAATTACTCCTGTGGTTTTCAGTTGACGGAACTAGTAGACAAGTGTGATTTAATTGCTGTGTATTCATTAGTTCAGGTTCAACCTGTTCATTCAGGTTGGGATGGGTGACCTCTGATCAGGTGCAGGGTGGTGGTGCTATTGTTAATGAGGACTTTGAGAGACAGTAGAGCTAAAGGCCAGTTTTCAGTACTGTCATGCGAGCTACATGATTTTCTCATTTTACTTAAAAACTTTTGTGCAAATAATAATAGCAGTCTGGTAAGTTCAGATTAAGTTCAAATTACATAGTTTGACTTTATTGCAGCCTTTAAAACCAGGAAGACAACACTTAGAGACAACATCTAAAATCTACGAGGATATCTGCTCTCATATTACGATATCCACATATGGCCCAGCCCTACATGACATGATCACCTCGATCAGATCATGTACTGGGCTAATGTGATCTGGTTTGGATCACGGGGAGAGACCTGGAAGCCCGAGGGAAACCAAACCAGCCACATCCAGACCGCAGGCTGACCTTGTACTCCATGCCCCTCTGCGGGTCGTCCCGCTCGGCGCTCTCCCTCTTGGGCTGGTAGTCGGTGCAGAGGTCCTTGAGCAGGGAGGTGGTGCCGTCGGGGACGTGGTGCATCAGCGTCTTGCCATATCGCTTCATGTTGCTCTCCGCCTGCTCGAAGGGCAGCCGCCCGATGTAGCGCATCGCCTCCTGATAGTTCTGCGGAGGACACCACCGACACGTTACCCATTGTGGGCTGGAGATGACTTTACACTCATTGTAATGCTTTGTTACCCCTTTTCATGCCTGTATGACACCCATTGCACTCCGAACCGTCCCTGGAAGGAGGGATCCCCCACTCTGCGTTCCTTCTCCAGGGAGTCGTTTCTTGCCCTGGGGGGGCGCTATAGGGCTAGCGGGGTGTCATAATCACATGGCCCCATAATCATATGGCCTGTAAAGCCCTTTGAGACTGTAACTGTGATTAAGGGCTATACAAATAAAACTGACTTGACCTGACTTTAGAGTCGTACGTACATAGGGCTGCCACGATTTGTTGGCGTTATCTATGACACTGATGCTGAAAATGGGTATTATAAGAATTACATGTTAAATAGTGATAGTGTTTGTTTTTCTCCCGTCTTTATCCATTGCTCTCAGACTAGTCAAAGGCAAATCTATCTGAATGAAGTGTATCCGTTTTTGGATGAAAATTAACTGTAGTAAAAGGTCTATAGTAAAAGGATTAATTCATAAAATAATTGCTAAATTAATCAATAGAAAATAATCGTTAATGGCAGCCCTATACACATGTACTATCGACATTGCGATCTAGAGTCTGGCGGATCTCAGTATACGTGCTGATGCAGGACTGTCATTTGGCCTTTAGAGGGTGCTGACGTGACATAACTATTAACTATTGAGCAGACGCTTTCATCCAAAGCCACAGTCAGTGAATTCAGACATCATATATTCAGATGTTTAGGAGTTCAGGCACCTTGCTCCAGGATGCCGGCAGGGAGGCTTTGGTATATTCAGGGATCGAACCCAGTACCTTTTGACCGACTATTGGGTGCAGCGCAAACGTCTGTGATTAGATTTTGATGTATGTCTTCTTACATGAACTACAGTAATGCCAGTAAATATCAATCAATAAAAACCGAACCGGAATCTATTTTCACGATGGAGTAAGGAGCTTTGATTAATTTGATCACATTTTTTCCAGCCATGGAAAAAAAACCTCTTAAGCAGACACAATCATATGCAAACACCCTAGAACTGACACAAATCTGGGTCAACAACACATACAAAGTGTTTGGAAAATGTGTATTATTATTTACACTATTGTATCATCACCAATTAGTATCCAAATCACTTAAATGTGTTTTTTGTGGTGTCATGATAAGGACCAGATAGGGTGTTTGACGACGAGTTAGGGTTCGAACCCGGGATGTTTGTGCTACTGGGGGCGGGGTCACAAGGCCCCAGGCCCGCCTGCCCACCTTGAGGTCCTCTAGCTGGATCTTCAGGTACCACTCGTGCTGGTCGTGCTTCTCGGCCAGGAAGACGGCGTGGCTGTGGTAGCCCGCCTGCCGCAGCACCTTGATGGCGATCTCCACGTCGAAGTGCACCTCGCTCTCGCTACTCTGTTGGGAAGAACACACACACACACACACACACACACACACACACACACACACACACACACACACACGGAGAGAGTATTGAACAGGACTTCTTAATCATTATGTGACCCCATTGTCACTCGTGGCACCTCTCATTCAAAGACTCGGTCATTAAATTTCCTTCTCATTCAATCTCTTCTTCAAGCCCTCCCTCTCTCCCTTGTTTGAGCTCTCTCTAAAAACCATTTGATTCTACCCGACAGCGTATTCTGATATACCGTTAGTAAAATACATTTGTTATTTGCTCACAAGTCCAGAACACACATCAGGGATTTAAGATGAAAGACAAGTCCTTGTCCACCTTTGTCAGCTTCATATCACAGCGTAAATCTCTATAGTAGGGATAGTGCTGGGTAATAAATATGGATATTAGTTTCAAGTATTTTTATTGTCACTTCACAGTTTACACGTATAAGCAGTAAGTGAAAAACTTGTGTGTAAAATATACAACAAAATATCCAGGGGAGCAATACACATATAAATCAATGTAATAAAATATACATTGTTATCTGCTGACATTCACAGAATGTCACAGAATACCTTCTCAGACAGTCAACACAACACTAGCACCAGCAATTAGCACCAGGACTAGCACTAGCAGTAACACCAGCAGTAGCACTAGCACTAGCACTAACACTAGCACTAGCACTGGCAGTAACACCAGCACTAGCACCAACACTTAACACTACTACCAGCACTAGCTCCAGCAGTAACACTAGCACTTAGCACCAGGACTAGCACTAGCAGTAACACTTAGCACTAGCACTTAGCTCTTAACATTGATGCCGAACTTGTTCAGCAGCCTGATGGCATTATACGGATATTGTGAGAGGAGACTGGATATTGCCATCCGATTTTGGATATTGTAATATGGTAAGTCTTTTCCTGGTTTTAACTGTCCTAGCTGTTCTATTATGTTCACTAAAGTTCTTCATAAAACGAGAAAGTAAGTGTGTTTAATTCAAACAGGAGCATACAAAAATAGGCGATAACATGTGGTTATGTTATATAGATTAGCCTATATATTTATTGGATTACCAGAAAACGTATGCTGTATCGTGATATATATCAGAAGCGAGATATTAAATTACCTATATCGGATTTTGGCCATATCGGCCAGCTTTAAATAGGGATGTAAACGGTATGATGGAAAAGTGTGTGTGTGTGTGTGCGTGTGCGTGTGTGTGTGTGTGTGTGTGTGTGTGTGTGTGTGTGCGTGTGTGTGTGTGTGCGTGTGTGCGTGCGTGTGTGGTGTGTGTTGCCGTTACCTTGATGAACTCCTCGAGCTTGGAGCTGTCCTTCAGTTTGGTGTAGCAGTTGAGCAGCAGGGTGGTGTGGTCGGCGTTGGCCAGCGACTGCCGGTGCAGCGCCTGCAGGTAGGCCGTCAGGTTGTGGATCCGCTGGGCGTCCAGGAACTTGCGGATCACGTAGGACGGCTCCAGCTTCCCGATGGTTCTGCCGGGAGAAACCACACACGGTTTTATGTGTAGATCAATGGTGATGCAATGCCATTGAGGCCTAGATTTTGAATTCAGCATGCCCGGTTCTGAATGGATGGGCTTTTCCTTATTTGAATTGTCATAGGAAACTTTTATAACGTGACATGCCATCTGGGAAGTTGTCATTGGAAACTGTTTGGAAAAGGACACGCACTTTAAAAAACTACTTGGCAGGTGATTGGATGAAGCCTGTGTCTATCACAATGGCCGTAGCTGCCAGTGGTTCCTCACAGGATGCTGATTGGTCCAAACCGATGTGGTTGGCCACAAGTGTATAATCAAGATGGATTTTCACAAGGTAAGGACTTTAATGGTTCATGATAGCAATGGGATGTAAAGTACTTCCCATCACAGTCAATAGAGAGGCTCTTGCTCATGCATTTGTGTGTGAACACGATGGATTTTGATGCTGATGGATTTTGACACGGCGTCGGTGGTCAATTTCACCTGTTTCATTTAAATCATTTTTCTGTTCGATAAAAATTTGCATTTCCCCTCCCACTCCAAAAAAAGCCAAACCACTGGACAGTTTGATAAAAGCCCAACAGAAACAGTTCCAGAATCCAACGGCAGCAGTGTTGTTGTTGTTGTTGTTGTTGTTGTGAGCGTGGGTACCGTATGTACTGCTGGATGGCACTGTCGTGGTCTCCCTTGAGGTAGAGGTGGTCTCCGTACTGCCTGAAGATCTCAGACAGCCCGTCGCTGTCCAGGTGCTGGCTCTTTGCCAGGTTTATGGCCATCACAAACAGGTTCTTCTTGAAAAGCATCTAAGTAGACAACAAACAACAACAACATGGTGACGCATTAGCCTTCTGAACTCAACATCCGATTAGACGGGAGTTCTCACCAATGCCTTTTACGGCACCTCAACTGTGTCATGGTTGGCCGGTTTCTGGTGAAAGAGTTACTGGGAAACAATGTGTTTTTGGCCAGTTTGCACAGCAAACAGGGAAAAGGGATCTGAGGTTAGCGAGGTGCCAAGGTATGGACCGGCTTCTGTCAACATGATTTAGGAAAGGGAACAGTAAACCACCTGCCAAATAAGAGGCTCAGACTTGCCAGGGTTTTCTTCTTATCCAGACTGGCAACTAACATTGCAAAAATGTATATCTTTAATAATTTCTAAATGGAGAGACCATATGTAATTACATACAGTTGTTGGATTTGTTTTTTTAATTGTAAGAAGCCGCGATAGTTGTCAACAACAGGATAAGACACGAAATGACAGTGGTCCGTGTGTGTGTGTACCTGATTAGAGTTCACCTGGACTCTGCATAACCCCCTCCCCCCCTCCCCTGCTTTCCCGCTCCTAACCCTAGCACTAACTTGCGTGTTTGTACATCTTGGCATTATTAACAGTACTCAGCATTGTTTAGCATATTGTATGTTCTTAGATGTTGGTAATGTGCTCAGAATGGCACATCTGCTCTTATCCCAGCTATTATGCAGGCAACCAGCAACTATGAAAGTCATTCCATTAACCTTACAATTATGAATGCCTGTTCTATTCTTATCTTTATCTACCACAGCTATATATTGCGGTCTCTTTGAACAAATGTACTTATTGTGAGTCGCTTTGCATAAAAGCGTCAAGTGCCAAATGCCCTAAATGCAAGTGTGTGTGTGTGTGTGTGTCTACCTCTAGTTTAGTCTGAGTGTCCTTCTCCTGCAGGACAAACATCTTGCCGTCCCTGGTGAGCACATAGAAGGAGCCCCACTCTGCCAGCACGTCGATGATGTCGTCGAAGGCGGCGCTGTACGCGATGAACTTGTTGTCCAGGTCGTACACGGTCAGCAGCTGCTTCTCCGATGGAGACGTCTCTCTGCTGGCGAAGCCCGCCCTGAAGCACACACAAGGAGAGAGAGAGAATCTATATACTGTGCGTGTACATGAACGTCACGTCATGTCTCCCATCTGTAGACTGACTTACAATAAAAAGCAGACAAATAAGTCATCAAACTAATCATTAATTCATAATTCCACTTTTCATTTCATGTATGCGAAATTTCGTGTATGAGATGAATAAACATCTTGAATCTTGAATCATTATTGCAAAAAAAAGAGAAAAGAAACGAAATGCAATGATTATTTTCCAATCGAAAATGTATCGGCCATAAAATATAAAAAATATAAAATACATCTCCTGCCATTTATCACCCCTGAGGGTCCAGCACTATCTGAAGAGAACCAAGTAAGATAAATGTTGTGTGGAGATGGCTTGATGTCAATGTGTTAATGAAATCGCTGACCACTAGAGGGCAGAAAGTACACTACTGAAGCCATGTTTAAAAGAACTCACTGCTTGGCACTTTGCATACGGATACTGTAGAACTTGTTCTGGTTCTCTGACAAAGTGGGTCAGCAGCAGACCTGGGTTCATCCCACTTCAATCAGTCCAACGATTTAAGAAACATAGCGGACGATAATGAAGGATGATCCAGATTTTAAAAACAGAGGATGTGCGCTAACATTAGACCGGACAGTACAATCCACCAAAATTAGCCTGTATATGCATGTCTTTTTAAATGTGGGAAACCACCCATATGCCTTACTGTATCTTCCACCTGCTCTGTCAACAACTAAATGGATTGCATTAATAAATGTATTACATTTATATCAGGCTTTTATCCAAAGCGCTTTACAGTATTGCCTCACATTACCATGCAAGGTAACAACCAACACGTCAGGAGCAGTTTAGGGTTAGGTGGTGTCTTGCTCAGGGACACCTCGACACTTAGCTAGGCGGAGCCCGGGGATCAAACCAGCAACCTTCCTGTTGCCAGACAAACGCTCTTACCTCCTGAGATACCGCCGCCCCCATGTCATGGCAAGCGTTAGCAACACGGTGCACATTTCCCGAAATCTCGGCACTAAAACCGAAAAAAGCGCTACTTAGCTTACTTGCTGGGCGACTTGGCGTCTTTGGCGAGCAGCAGCATGTAGCCACGGTACCAGTGGGACAGCAGCTTCTGGCCCTCGAAGGCGAAGCAGGGCCCCCGCTCGTCGGGCTGGTACAGGTAGACGCACTCGTCGCCCGCCACGATGAACTGGGAGTCCTGGGACGGGTCGGTCAGTGAGGAGCAGCGCAGGGCACAGCCGTGCGTGTCCAGCTCCAGCCTCGGGTACTCCTTGATGGACAGCGTGTAGCACTGTGCCGGTGGGGGGTGAAATCATGAGATGTGACATGAGGAGGAGAAACATCAGAGTGCAGGAACACGCACATAAGATAAGATAAAACTTTATTAATCCCAAAGGAAATTCTTGTGCCTGAGGTTGCATAGCAATGGAATAATAACATTAGAGAAATAAACAATAGAATAAAAAGAATCGATACGATTTCCAATACGACTAAATGCATGCAACCCCCAGGAAGAAGGGAAGAGGACAGGAAGAAGACTCACGTGGACTTTCTCCAGCGTGGAACAAACAGGTGTGTGACCTTGCCGACCTGGCGGAAGGACAGGCCGGTGATGGGACAGGTGCCCTCGTGCAGCGTCAGCATTTTGCTGTGCCTATCCCTGGTGATGTCCCCCTTGGTTAGCACCACACTGCCATCGGTAAAGCCTGTCAACACACACACACACGCATAGACACCCACCCATTACCCACCCGCGACCTGAGAGAGAGAGAGACAGAGAGAGCGAGAGACTGTATTTGGTTCTACCGATGGCCATGAAGTTGAGGTTCTCGTGCACGCTGAGGCAGGACACCTCGGTCGGTTTATTCCCAGGAATGGCGGGGAAGATCCTGGTGCACAAGGGATTGCCGCTGTCCTTCTTGTCGAGGTTCCACACCTTCACCTGTGTGTGCGAGAATACATTTTAATCGTGCTACGTGTCAACATTTTGTTCTATGTTTGTCATTTGTTTTACCACCACGTGTACACACCAGGGGGTTGATGCCTTCTTCGTCCTGCCCAACCGAGACCAGTATGCTGTGCTGCTTGAGTTGGTACAGGTGGGTGACACGCAGCTTGTACGCCTGGAAGGACTCAAGCTTCATGGAGCGTGGCATGAGCCAGATCTGGCCATCCATATGTAATAGAGATGGTTAAGTTAAAGGTGCTGTATGTAAGAATAATGAATCCATTCAGGGACTACATGTTCGGCTTTTACTGCACAAATCGCTTTAAATTGCCAGTTTGTGAGCAGGTCGTGACTCTCTCTGTTGCGTAGAACAGCTTTTGGGCTGATTTCTCTTAGATTTGAGTCGGTCGGATTTCACAGGAAAAAGGAACAAAGTGACATGTAAGCGTGGATAATTAAAACATATATATTTCATAGCTTTTAAAATGTGTACAAGGTTTAATTATGATTAGAACTAATATTAGTCTCTGATTGTTACTATCTCAACCCAAGGAGCTCAGAATGCACTTGATTCTTACATAGAGCACCTTTAAGTATAGTAACATCAACCAAATTGCCAGTATAGGTGAGTACCCTTGTTGAGGTTGTCTGTTCAAATATGTCTGCATGCCTTCTAAGAGCACATCTCATATCAGCAACTTGTCAACATCTCAGCCAGGATGACGGGTACAGTAGCTATTGCAGGCACCAGAAATAAATGTATCACCTCCAATTACAATGACATCATACAATTACAATTACAATGACATCCTATCACATTATGGCTGCATCTCAAAACACATGGCATTCAAAAACACCAGCATCATGTTTGTTTCGTTCAACCTCAATTAGGGAACAGGTTGTCATTTGGGGTCGGACATGGGTCGTTTAATAATAATAATAATAAATGCTAAATCATCAACTCAGTGATAGCATTGCTAGCTCCTCGGTGCTAGCTATATAGCTGGAAGGATATCTCCGAGGACTATGTGACCGCGGCCGGAGTCAGACGCCGATATCCCGCTGGGAAGACACAGGTTCTTGCCATTGTCTCCGGGCTCTTTCACCGCTTCTTTGTCGAAAAACACGAATCTCCGCCACTGTAAGAACGCGGACATGTTTGACGCTAGCAGTAACGTGAGCGAGCGGTGGTGGGTGGAGAGTCTCTCCTCACGTGACCACCTGATGAAAACACGCGTCACGTGATTTTCGCGTTTGTTCACGTGACGCGGAAACGGCGACGAAAGAAATGAGGCTGCGGTGCGCATGCGCAAGACGGGTCCATGTGCCACCGCCGGCCGGTCAATCACTGATCACTCAGACCTGCTGTGGTTCACACGGAGCAGATTGTTGTTGTCATGTTGCGATGTTGTTGTTGTTTTTTTTTATTATTATAATTTTGGGGTTTTTTTTGGTATTATTTTCAATTTTTTCTATGTATTTATGTTTCTATGTATGTCTTCTACGCGTCAAATTATGACGTATTATCCATTTCTTAATTTTCCTCTACGTTTGGACTTTGCCATATAATAATAATAATAATAATAATATATCACATAATGTCCATACAGCCCCCACCACAGAAGCAATGCTTGCCTCAACCCCTGTGGTTGTCCCCAAGACAGCCAGTCATTCAGTGATTGCTGAATGACTGTTCATCAGTCATTCAGGAAGCAGGATAAGTCTCCAGTGGTTAGGGGTGTGGTGTTCGAATCCCATTTGTCTGCAGACTAACGGTTGGCCTCCTTGAGCAAGATGCATTCTTCTTACTCATTCGTGATATGTGGTCCACAGTAAATGTCTTTGCATAAAAGCCTCTGCAAAATGACTCGATAAATATCAAGAGTAAACGTGTGACCACCAAACTAGAAGGACACATGGAGCTAATGCTAGCCTATAGCTTCACTCACATGGTGCAAAGTGGTGTGCTCGCTCTCTCTCTCTCTCTCACTGTGCAAGGTGATGCACTCTCACTCACTCTGTCACATGGGGCAAAGTACAACAGGGGGTGGGGGGTAAACAAACAACCTGAAGCCAACCCCCCTACTATGTTGATGTTTGATGTGACCATTGTCACTCAGGTCCTCCTCGACACCCTTTGACTGAATGACCTTTGTCCATGGCAACCCCCGTATGAGAGAGAGAGAGAGAGGCATCATGTGTTCATGACTAACTAATGGAACACCTGTAGCTTGTAGCTGAGAGGCTGTTTTGACAAGCATGCTAAAATGGCCTCCAAAGAATGAGAGGAAGGCAGAGGACAAGGTATTTGCATCTGCCTGCAGCAAGATGATGCAAGGCTACTTTAATGATGCTCTTATAGGAGGGATGTAGACAGGAAGTCAGAGGACAGCCACACCCAACCCACATCTTCTTCTGTGGTTAAACAAATGTGTGCTATTCTGTCAGATAACCACAAGGTGAATATGAGATTAAATATTGATATATTTGAATCAAATCTCTCTTCAAAATAAATGACTTGATGATTCCCAGTGTGGTGCATGGTTTTCTATGTGGGAATTCAGTGTTAAAATCTCCTTGCCAATAAACAACATGACGTATTTTACATTTTTCAATAATTATAGCTGGCGATTGGGAATGTGAGGTCATAATGACCAATATGCCCCCCACCAGCCCTTCAGTGTCCACAGGAATCCACGTCCCCGAGTGAAGAGAGCCCTTCATTATTAATGCGGTCATCATCAAGACGAAAAGGAAAAGGTCATGCACAGCAGCGGAGAGCTTTTAATATGTTATTTTAATAGGTGTTCAAGAAGTAACATTTGCGTCAGCAGAAAGTGTAAAAGGAATAGTTGCATCGGCAAACAGTGTTATGACATAGGAGCTGTGGAGGGGGGTTGGGAATGGGGGTGGGGCGGGGGGGCAGGGTGGCTATGGGACCCCCCCCAACTACGCAGGGTTTCCAGTAAGGCAAGGCTGCATTTTAACAACTAGGTTGCAACAATCAACAAAAGTATATATCATGTCATGGTGATACTACTCATAGCATAAATTAGATTGAGCGTGAGTTGTTCAAAACTATCAGAGTAAATAGACAATGAGATCTGGCATTACATTTTTTTTCTCCACACACACGCGCGCACACACACACCACACACACACAGAGAAAAAACAACAACAAGGAAGCCATGATATACATTCCAGTAAAGATTAGATAATGTTACACTGAATTTATGTATAAATTGATGCATATTAAGTTGTATATTTTCATTTCATTATTGTACTAAACCTATTAGAAAAAAAAGGGAATTGTAATAAATAAGTTTAAAAAACCAAGCATTCCATTGTTCATCGATTGCAGGAGTGTCCCTGGTTTTTCTACTGTCCTGATCAGAGTTAACTTTTTCTTGTTTTAATTTACTGCAAAGAAAGGAGGGAGGAAAAAGAGAAAGAAAAGAGGAAATACCAAACAAGGGAATAAACAACAGTCACCGTCATCCAAAACGCAAAACACTCAATCGTCAGTCTTAAGGGCTGCTTGCCAGTCGAGTCCTTTCCCCCTCCCCTTGGACGTCCAAACTCTACAAAATCCCATCACGTTCACAGCACGGTGGCCATCTTGCGATGAGTGCCGCTTTAGTTGTGAACAACATGGCGGGGAACAGCACACCGTAGCATACATACAGTACAATCAAGACTGAATTGGAATTAGAAAAATACAGGTACAAAATGATTACATTCGAGAAGACAGTACTAGCACAAAAGGATATTATTCATAGGTCATTTAGGTAACTAATATAGGAATTTTAGATCTATTAGAGGCAATATTCTACATAGAAAAGGTGATAGGATGTGGAATGATAGTATTATGGCTGTCATTGATGTGGGTGGTGTTTTTTTTAATTGGCTGTACTATTAGCACATCTCAAAATGCATAATTTCAAAGATGGGGTAAACATTATCTATTTTGTTGAAGGATCATGATCGTTTTGGTTTGGGTCATAAGGTGCAAATACTGTTTATTAAAAGAGGCATTGTTGCGCACTGCCCTTTTTTTGCACACCAGTCATACTCTGGCTTGAAATTGAAAAGAAACCCCTTGAGATACACGTGATTTGTTGTGCTGAGAGCATATATATATATATATATATATATATCGTTTTTTCAATCAAGTGTTTCAATTTAACATAACATTCATACAGATAAATCAAAAAAAAAGAGAAGAAAAAAAGTAACCAAAAGAATTAAACGGCTGCCAGCCCAAAAGTAAAGTATGATTTAAATAAGACATGTTTGCTAATAACAGTAATTTCAAACAGATACATTGTAACGCATAAAACAATTCCAAATAAGAGCAGATGTCACACTATATTGTGTGTTCACGCTCAAGAAATGGTCCCCAAATGTTGAGAAATCTATTCCATGTGTTGGTTTTGATTTAAACAGTTTTTCCATCTGAATGACGAACAGCATCATGTTAAGCTGAGTTTTAAAACTAGTTGCAGAGTCAGATTTTCATTCTACAAGAATGAACTTTTTAGCCACTACCATGCCCAGTTTCTTCATCAGAGGCAAGTCCAAAGTCTCACCCGAGCATCTGAAGCCATGTGTTTTTTGTAGGCCTTTGCAAACCAATCAAAAATGTTCATCCAGTAGGTGTGTAACTTGCACTTGGTACGTATTGTAGAATTATGCAAATTGGTTGCCCATGTAAAAATCCTCAATAGATCCAATTCATTAGCCCTCCAAAGTGAGAACGCCCCATCTGATTGTATGCCAGGATGTTTTTAGAAATTTGTCATAGATATATGTCTGGGACTTTAGACTGATTCCATAAACAAAATCTTGTTTCAAAATTTGGTTCAATCAAATTATGGAGGGATACTGGAACCCAAAAGGTAACTTATCCAGATGACCATTTTGAGACATCACAATAAGAGTTTAGGTCTTGGCAGACAGCATAACAGTAGGCAACCTGTACATAAACAGGCTGGCAGCCAGAGAGAGCAACAGCTGAAAAACACAAGAAAACCCCCACCCTAAGGCGTCTCTAACCTGAAGCACAAACTTTATCTCTACAGAAGACCGTCGAGTGGCCACAGGTAAACAACGGAAACAAAAAAATAACTCACGTAGAACTCCTCACTGGCAATATTAGACAACGACAACGATAAATCTCAAGCATCCATTTCAATGTTTAAGCAATACAAGTTGGCCCTCAGATTCACGAAACGACCCGGTCGGTGTTGTCCTCTACAGGTTCTGGTCCACAAAGTCATAGTCTGTCCCGGGCTGTTTGAAGAACCCCTTCGGTTGTCCGTCAGGGTCCATGTGTTGCAGCTCGGCAGGAAAACATAGCAAGTGTTTGTGTTTGTTTGATCGCTTTCTCCCCCAGCGCCTTAAAAATCACATTGTGGAAAACAGCACCGCCGTTCCATAACCATGGCGGTATAAAATCAGGGGTAAGACGAAAACGCCATGTCGCCCTGTATTCTAGTGGCCTGTTGCCGACCAAGACGGATCTGGGCTCTTTCTCCTTTTCCTGGGCTAAATAAATTGTCCACAGTTGCCAGGGTTATGGAAGTTGCTAAGGGATTAGCTCAGTGACAAATTCTGACTTGCCCACGCGATTTTTCTGGTATTGCGTCCTGGAGGGTATGGTTGCAGTGACTTCATCAAGAGACGTCTCCAGGTCTGTGATGCACTTTTCGTGGTCGGTGGCCAGTTCCTGTGCTGTAGCTAGTCTCTCAATTAACCGAACCTTTTCCTCAAATTTATCATCATTTTACAAAAATCAAATTGCTTGTTCAAGGAATGCAGGATCTTGTCTGACCACTTTTGCCAATTTAGAGAAAATTCATCCTCGTCCTCTGCGATTTTCTGGTTTTGACAAACTTTGACAATCTTTGGACTTCAAGTTAGCCACGGCAGCAACATGGGGTACAGCGCTGAGACTTGGGACTTTCCTCTCGTCTAGATTTCTCAGCAATAACTGTCATGAATTTGACTAAACTTTGGACAGAAGTGAAACAGTTTGACTATGAGCGAGAAAAAAAAAAAAAAAAAGATGGTTTACTTAGAATTTGTTAGGGTTTGCCCTGAGGAGCTCGGAAAAACACATCTACTCCATGATCCGCTCACTAGCACCCCCCCCCCCCTGATGAGCATGTTACCTGAAGATTTACTACTAACTACAAATAGCAGTGCAACCGCCATGCTCGTATTTTAAATATATATACTATATTCATATACGATTTCTATTTGAAGACATCTTTCCCTTTTCTTTGGCAAATGTCAATAAACTCACTTGCGATCGGCAAATATATCTCTGGGACGGGGGGGGAGACAATTTCTTTGACTACGCAAAGAACCACTATCAGTGGAAGAACAATATAGTTTTACTGCCTGGATAAAACATCCTTTCTGCAACATTGCTTCAATGTTGAAACAAACAAAAACACTATTAAGATTATCTTAAAGCATTATCACTATCCTTCAGCGTAAGGGGGGCACACACAGTCAGTTCCTTAGCGTTAGCGGTAAAATTCCTTGAGCCCTCGTGCAGTACGACTGTATTCTTACTATCTTTTGCACAAGGGCAGAGTGGGCGGGAACAATAAGTAACAATGCTAAGCAAGAAAGGCAACTGGCTAAGGACAGACTACTTCAAGAGACGAGGATTTTCTCCATCTCCCATGTAATATGGCCCTCTTGTCACATCCCCAGAGTACATTTAACTTCCAAAATGTCAAGGGACCGCAGAGAGGTCAACTGCTAACTGGAGACAAAGAGTTCATTTCTAAAGGCTGTTTTAGTTTTTTACCTCCGTGCCTGTATTTCTAACCGGTAAAGCCTACTGTATATATGCAATCAATTGTGTACCAATTGTGAGTTTGTTGCCAACAGTCATAATGCAGTAAAGTTGGCCTGAAGACTAAAGTAAGCAGAGAAAGAAAGAAGATCAGCAAATAAGCTAGGAGAGTATTGTAAATGCAACAGAATATTTAAATAAACGATGAACACAACTAAATGAAAAAAAAACAACAACCTTAAAAAACACTGCTTGAATTACACAAGTCTGACAAATCAGAAATTGGTCGATAACGAGGAGAAAAAAAGTCTTTCCACCTCATTGAGAAACCGGGATTTTAAAAGTTGCGGGGATGCACATACATCACAAGCGGGTTGAGCTAGCGTTCGGGGGCCCTCTCGGCTAATTCAGTCCTGCAGGAAGACAGCCTGTCTGTGGTTTAACCGCAGACCCCTCCGCCCTCGTCCTCAGCAGTACTACAGATGTACAACACTGGGTGAGGTGGGAAAGCCCGTCCGGAAACCCAATGCATCTTCACCATGCAGTTCGAACGTCAACAACGAAGTTTAGCGAGAACTAGGTTGCCATTATATCTGAATAAAAACACGCAAAACACACTAAAAGCATATTGGATTCTGATGGCCTTTTGAGGAGATTTCTTGGCAATAGAGGACCTGACCGGAGACGTACATATGACACCTGATGCCTTGTCTGGTTTAGTTCAATTACCAGGATTATTTTTTTTCTCGAATCTAAATGTTCAATGGGCCTCATTCGAAAAAACATAAATATAACATAGCTTGAAGTCAAATAAAAAATGTCTCATGCTTCAACTGGAAGATGCCTAAATTTAAGAAACTATCATTGATAAATACATATTGCATCTAAATAATATCAATCACAGGGATACAATGTAAATACATGAATTTCATCACTCATGTCATTTGAACAACATGTAGCGTGAAACAATCTACAAGCACATACATTTGGGGATATTTCATTTATGAAATACCACATATCACCTTGTTGCCTTTGTCCTAGCTTTACTGTGTCCATGGTATAACTAACCGCATTCATTAAAATGTTTTAACTGGAATTAAAATGTGCCATTGCAAATACATATTAAATGATTTATGTACAACTTCTGTGAAAGTTTTAAGAATAAGAACTGGTAAAAGCATACAATGCAAGATTGACACATCAAAGATTTGTCACCATTTACTTTTAAAGTAATTCAGGCCCCAACGGTGTTACATTTGACTTGAGTACTTTTACTTAAGTACTGTACAATTTTGGGCCATCTATATTTGATTTGGGTAATTATATATTTGGGGACTTCATAATTTTACTCCATTTATACTACTCCATTCCAAAGGAAATATTTTACTTTTAACTTGGCTATATTTAGCCTCATTTAACACATTATCTTAAAAGTTCTGAATATCAGTTTTACTAAAGAGACATTACTTAACATTATTACAGAAAAGCAATCCATTACCGACAATAAGGGGAAACTTTTGAGCAGACCACAAGGCTTAGGAATTAAGGATATTAAGTCTATTTTTACTTGAGTACATTCTCTATATATAGAGTAATACTTGAGTCGAATCCAAGTACCATTTTCTGAGGGGATTTTTAAAAAACGTTTAAGTATCGCATAGTTTTTGTATCACTGGCTGTGAGGAGTCTAATTACATTTGATGTAATTAGACTAAGTAGACTAAGATGTAAGTATTCTGTGTTCATTCATTTAAATAAAGAACAGCTATGGTATTGATAGGCTCATAATTTAGTACGAAGAGAGTTGTACATACATATCGGGTAATATCCTGCAATTTGTTATTTTTTCCGTCATACAATATGTATTGTCATTGACAACATCACAGTGTTGTGTCTTTTCCTCCAATAATATTGAGGCCCTGTTTGCATCCCAGATAACGGGAAAGGACACAACCACCCTCTGTTTGGATTTGACTCAGCAAACAGGACCACACCCACTACCCATCCGCAAGGCAAACAAAAGATCCATTGACATGATAATCTTCCACAGTTTGCCTTTTAAAATTATCTTTGTGAATGAGGCCCGATCCTTATTGATCCCTTTCTGTTGTAGTCGTTTCAGTAATTAAAAAAAGCCAACCAGTTTAGCCAGTGGGGACAAGGCATCGCTAGTGGGAATCCATTTTTAACCACAGCGACAAATTACCGCAGTTTCTTTTCAACCGGCAAAAATAAACAAAATGAAATATGAACATTAAAATATGCCGACCGCGTACTACCGACTTACACGCTACGCCGTGTGAGAGATCAAGCATATATTGACACTTACTGCGTTACACAATTGTAATGGCGTTGAGGAAGAGGAGGGGGAGGAGGAAGATCCTGCCGGGGGAGGGGGGGGGGGTACAAAAGGTACAAGTGGGAGGGGTTAAGGCTATTCAGAACCATTCACTCTATCTATACGCACACACTATCATAAAAATAAAAGCATTGATTCTGTGTGTTTTTAAAGTGGACCGTCCACTGAATGAAACCGGACCGAGAGATCATTGTGAGCGTCTTAAGGATTAATAAACAAACACGTCCCTAAGCTAAGAGATAATGCTGCTTTAAGAGGCCTACTCTTAAAAATGTTAAATCTATTACGGGGTTATAGGGTCCCTACTGCACACCAGTCACACAGTAGAACAAAATTAAGATGAAAAAGAAAAGAAATAAACGTCAAAGAGAAGAAACGTTTGACCATTTGAGTTCTTCGGAGATTTGCGCACACCGGTGGCGGCGGTGGTGGGTGCAACGCTCCGCAAAGCATCGTGTCAGGAGCAAAAGCCTGTTCGTTGTGTCGTCATGGTGATTTACCCTGGTTACGTTAGTTTGGGTCGAAGCTTAGAGGAGTGGGGGGGCGGAGAAAAAGTGAAAAAGTGGTAAGAGCTGTCCAGATAAAGAGGTATTCTACCGGAGGTGCGTGTGTATGAGGTAAAAAAACAAACAAAATAAAAAGCTAAAAGGAATGGCATCTTGGGTCCTACCTAGCGTGACTGAGATTGGCGTTGCCGTTGTTTTCTTTTCTTTTCTTTTCTTTTTGTTGTCCGTAAGAGCCGACCGCCACATGGCCTCTAGGTGGCGCAAGAGATTCGGACTCCTCATCCAGGGGGAAAACTCTGAGATCAGAGAAGAGACGCACACTGGAAGAGGAGGGTGGAGGTGTAGGTGGAGGTTCCGGTTGCTTGTTTTCTTCTACAAATGATTCTACCCGAGTATTGAAGACATCAGAAAGGCACCCACATCCTACCGAAAAGCGAAAGCTTCAGGGAGAACACTGAGATGTACAAGGCCGGGAAAGGGGGGCAGGAAGGGGCGGGGGTGGGACTTACTCTACCTCTCTCTTTCTCTCCCCCTTCCCCATTTCCTGGTCCAGAGCTTAAGATAATCCATCGTGGGGGGGGGGGGGGGAAGGCTGTGGGGGAGGGGTGAAATTCAGTCCAAAAGTTTCCTGCTCTATGACACAACCCACGCCACCACCACCACCACCACTACCCCACTGTGGACAGTATTGAGGGAGAGTTGTGTGTGTGTGTGTGTGTGTGTGTGTGTGTGGTGTGTGTGTGGTGTGTGGTGTGTGTGTGTGTGGCGGGGGGGGGGGAGGGGGCACACAGGGTCCTACAGCGGTGTCCATGGTGATGTGGGCTTCTGCCAGCAGGAAGTAGCAGCAGCGGTCGCAGTAGTAGTAGTAGCAGCAGCAGCAGCAGCAGCAGCAGCAGGGCTCTCACTGGTCGGCGCAGGAGATGAGGACCGGAGCCTGCGGCAGGTCCTTGGTCTGGGCCTCGGACAGGCTGACCCGCTGACCTCTGCAGCAGCAGCAGCAACAACACAGAGAGAGAGAGAGGGACACGCAGGGACACGCGTGTGAGGCCACATGTACAATCTCTGTTTTTTTAGATACATACAGGGTTCCCACTCTCCATCAATTGTAAAATTCCCAACTAAAAATGCTTTTCTTCGATGACCAAAAGTATCAACAGCAGCAACACATAACAATAACAATAACACTGACAAAAAAAATTCAACTGGTGGCACCGATCACCTAAGCTAGTCAATCATTTTCGTTAGCTTGCAACCCCGAGGTGAACCAGGGCCAGCGGCGGCGCATGCCTCTGGGCGTACCTGTGAACATTCTCCATGGCTGCCACCTCGGCGAGGGCTGCCAGGCTGAAGAAGGCGGGCAGCTCCTGCGGTGCCACGGGTGCGTCCGCCCGCTCCGGACCGGCCACCTCGTGGCTCCCCTGGTCCTTGATAATTTCTGTTGGGCTATAATGGCTTCTTTTCCTGTTCCTGGGACAGCTCCTTGGCTTTGTCTTCTGCAGAGATATGAGACAAAACCAATGATGACCACATTCATAATAATAGCAATAGTTTGCAATGCGCTGTGATTTGGTGGATGGTTTTTATGCAAAGCATCTCACAATACTGTGTTAACATGGTGTTAACAGCGGCAGGGTTGGGGGTTCGACTACCATATACAAGTTGAGCAAGACAGGATCACACTGCACGTTGACAGTTGTTCTTATATTTCTTCGTTCCCAACTAAAGATGGTGAAGCGTGTATGCTATGACATTGTTTTGGTATGTCTTCTTCTTCACCCTACACCCGCAGGGCAGCGCCGCAGGCAGACAATATACTGTCCCATGTGGACCGGGGGAAAACAAGGGAACCTTTGATTTTTTTGATAATAAAACGACTATACTACTAATCGAATATTTAAAGCATCATGACCATCCCTACATCAATTGCAGTGTTGATATATTATTTTGCGCAGTAAAATAGTCAATACCAGTTCTCTCTTTCCATCAATAATAGAAAAGTATCAATAGTGGTATCGATAAACACTCAAACGGTATCAATATCAATACATATTTCCAATCCCCATCCCTAATTATAAAGGCCCTGAAGAACAGCCCCTCGTTGCAACACAGCAGCTCCCCAGAACACTAGAAAGGGCGGGGACTGAAAAAAGGTGGGAAAGAGATCAGGGCTCCGCCCCCCACTCACCTTCGATGGGAGACACGCTGCCGTCGGCCGTGCGCACCAGGTGGGTGATCTTGTTCTTCCGAGCCTTCCTCTTCTGGCTGCCCACCAGCAGCGTGTCCAGGGCCGTGGCGGCGGCGGCGGTGGTGGTGGTGGTGGTGGGGGCCACTCCCCCAGCAGCCTCCGGGCAGGCGGGGGCCGGCGGTGGGCAGGGCTTGGCCTTGGGCGTCCCCGGGTCGCAGGGCGGTGGGGGGGCGGGGTCACTGGGCACCGCTACGAGGAGAAGACCATAAGATGGAGGCTTTAAAAAAATCAAATGACTATTAACATAGCCTGACTGTGATGTTAAGCGTTTGTTTTTTGTGTCGTTTACAGCAGTTCTTCACCATATTTGCATTAATATTGATGTGAAACAATATGTTCACCAACCTTTTAATGAGAATCAATAATTGATTTCAATTACTTCTTAATTAACTAATAATGCATTTTTTGTGGTAGACAATACTTGGCAAGACAGACAAACAAAAAATATTTTTTGCTATATTTTGACAGATATTTTGAAAGAACTTATTCACATCTGTACATGAATATGAGCGTTTGCGCAGGTTCACCTTTTTCCCCAACATTTGGTTTCTCCTTTTTCTGTTTGTGCTTCCTAACAATCTTGTGGAATGAAGTCTTTTTCTGAGATGGAGATGACCCTGATGTGACAAAACACACACATGCAAAAAAACCCATAAAGAAACAAAGAAAGAAAGGAATGGAACATCCTTACTCCATCAACATGGCACACGTTAGAAAGACTCGAAAATATCGCTCGACGTCCTGCCTATTATTGTATTGAACATATCCAGTGTTTTGGAGCCAAACAAGTCTTAAAAGTAATATTTGAGGGCAAAAAGGTTTCAGTTTCTATGCTCCGGACTACTTGGGCTTATAGCAACAGCTCGACGAATGGGGTGATATATTCGACGGAGGAGTCTTTGTGCGCTCTCTGTTTATAGAGCAAGGAACCGCCATGTTATGGAGTCATGTCATGGTTTTTTTACATACGTACATTTTACTGAACAGAAAGAGCTCAAGTTTTAGCACAGCAGAAGCTGCGCGGACAAAAAAAAAACAACGTCACTCGAAAAGGAAGGAAAAGCAACAACACAAAAGTGCATTGTGGGTAATGACTGAAATGAAGGACACCTTTTTGCACCATGTGGATGCACTGCAACAGTGTTTTTTTTTGGGGGGGGTGAGGGGGGGGCTTACCCTTGGCAGCTTTAGGGGCCTCCTCCTGGGCGGGGCCGGGGCTCTCACTCTTCTTCTTCTTCACCACCGTGGTGCTCTTCTTGTCGAAGGTGGTCGGGCTGTACTGGGGCAGGCTGTTGAACTTCTTCTCAAACTCCTCCTCCAGCTTCCCCAGGCTGAGGGGGCGAGACATTTGGGTCAGCACTTAGAGACCCCCCTGTTGATCACACTAAATATATATATACACCGTATACCGACCGGTCTTTATACCAACAGAATCTTAACTAGATAAATAGATAATCAACATTTTCTTTGTTCCAACATGGCAGATAGCAGCGGAATGTGCTATAATGTGCCTCTGGGAGTGGTGTGTGTTTGGTGGCTTAATTGGCCTCACCTGGCCCAGTTAGAGTCTGGGCTGGGTGGGGCTGCAGCCTCACCTGGCCCAGTTAAACTGGGCATACACTATGATTTTTGAAGTCATGTTGTTTCATTCCAACTCCACAAGTAAATTGTCTGCGATGTAAAGCCAAAATTCACGATTGATGTGCTCACACTGTACGGTCAGATCATCAAGCCACAACCTCACGTGCTCACACTGCATGTAAATAAAATGGCCCATCGGACACTGTTCCCATAAATTGAGTTGTGCGACTGGTCAAAAACAGGCTCAAATGCCTGGCTTTATTCTGGAGGGGTGGGTGCATTGGCTAATCAGTGCACCACAGGTTAGGTCAGGGAGCACAGTGCTATAAAAATGCAATGTAATAGGTTCTACATTTGCCAAAGCATACGGAAAATACAAAAGACAACTTTGCCGAAGCTAAGCTAGCTAGTTTTGAGACGGGCTCCTGACCTCTGCACCGACTCGTCTTTGGACTTGGACTTCTTGAGCTTCTTGGGGTTGGGCGGTCCCGCCGGGGGAACCACCACCGTCTCCTCTGGCCAGGTGGCGTCAAGGTCCGACGCGCGGAATGCACCCTTTTTACCTGGAAAGCGACCAAAGCGTTTTGAATAAATGACCAAAAAAAACCAACCATACTATTCAATACATTGTCCCACAATTATGATAATATACACTGGTACCGCAGGGCACTGTGCACCCTGTGGTCTGTAAGGACGGGGGTACCTCGGTCGATGTTGGCCCTCAGAGAGGTCAGCATGCCCTCGGACACCAGCGTCTTGTACAGCGCCCCCTTGCAGCTCCTCTCAGACTTGCGGGACCCTCGGCTCTCGGTGCCCGACTCCAAGGCCTCCAGGGCCTTGTCCTTCTCCGCCTCCTCCTCTTTGGGCCTGACGTCTGCCGTGGTGGGGGGCCCGGGTAGCATCAGCGGGCTGGCTCCCGGGGGCCGCGTGGTGCTACTTCTGCCGCCGCCACCACCCACCACCGCCTCCTCCTCCTCCTCCTCCTCGTCTTCTTCTTCTTCCATTTCCACCATTTCCTCTTTGGGACCGACGGGAACGGCCGCCGTCTCCATCGCGTCCTCCTCTTCCTCCTTGTTGTTGTTGTCATTGTCGTTGTTGTTGTTTTCCGCCTCGGACAGCGAGGAGCCGCTGTGCAGCCGGACGGGAGGCCCCCTTTCCTCCCCCTTCAAGGTAGTCTCCTGGTTTGCGGCCCCTTTGGGGGGAGTCTTGGGGGTCTTGGGTTTGCCGGTCTTCTTCTTGGGGGACCCGGGGCCCGTGGTGTGGCCCCCGTCGTGGGGCCTCTTCCTCACCTTGGCCACGGGCTCCTGGTCGGAGGCCGAGGCCACCACCGCCTCGATGGTGCAGAACACGCTGTCCAGCTCTGTCGTGGGGCTCTCGCCCCCGCCGCCGGCCTTCTTCTTGGCAGGGGGGCAGGGTGCGGGCGTCTTGCCGCTGGGTTTATTGGCGGCGGCGGACTCCTTCCTCTTGGTCTTCTTCTTGACGGTGCGCATGCTCGGGATGTCCGACTGCACGGCCGCCATGACGCTGGACGAGGAGGAGGAGGGAGGAGAAGAGGGAAACAGCGGAGGCAAGAGTGGTGACAGCGGAGAGTGAGAGGAGGAGGAGTGAGGGTGGCCGGGGTGGTCTCCCGTCTCCTGCTTGACCTCTGCCTTGACCTCTGCGGCATGGTGGCAAGCCTGAGAGGAGGAGGAGGAGGTGCTCTCCTGAGACCCAGAGACGGCCGGCTCCATCTTCACGGCTTCTGATGCCAAGCACATCTACACACACAAAAAATATAAATGTCTTCATCAACGTGAACGTGAATGTTGGACTGCATATGACACTTTTAACCGAATCGCTCTACAATATCTCCTCGGATTCACCCATTCATGACGGCGGTGTCAACCATGCAAGGCAACAACCAGCTCATCGGGAGGAGTTGGGGTGTCGACACTCGACACCACTGGCCGTGGAGCCGGGGATCGAACCCGGCAACCTTCCAGTTGCCAGACAACCGCTCTACATCCTGAGCTACAGCACCTCCAATGGTTCCCAATCCATGGAAATGACACTTCACACAATTCTACTCTGGTCGTTTGTCGGTCTTACCTCAGCGAGCTGGAAGAGAGCCGACTGCCCGCATGGCTTGGCGTCTGGCGCTGTGGATGGGGGTAGATGTGGAGACGCCTGAAGGAAAGATTTTTTTAATAAGGAGACACAGACACCGCTACAGGTAGTATCAGGTAGTATCAAACTTTTAAAAAAACGGCAAACTCGTATAGACACCCGAGAGAGCAGAGAAGTAGTACCCCACATTATGAACCACAGAAATGTGTCCAATGGACGACAATACACCGCAGCAAATAAATAACTTTTTACAATTAAATGTGCATCTTGAATTACAATATTTGCCACAAATGCCACTGAACATATTGCACTTGATATAAACCATAGCAACCAAGCCACAGCAATTTAGAAAGAAAGTATATGTGTATTTGAATGGATTGTGGTTTGTACCTCTGTCATTGGAGAGAGGGGAGCCTGGACCCTGCTTTTACAGACGTCATGCACTCTAGTCTGTCTACCACTTAGTGTCTGTAGAAAGAAGGCAAAAACACACAACAATTATAACTTAATTAAGAACATCTCAGCCCATTGCGGTGGATGGACAATTTTGCTATAGCCAATTAAAGGACACCCATTATACCACCAGGTGTGAGCGTAATCAGCCATTCCAATCGGTTGTGGTGTCAAGTGGGACCATTCTGACCGTTTTTTTTAAACCGCTTGGAATGGCTAATCACGCTCACACCTGGTGGTATAATATGTCTCCTTTAACCAAATCCACACTTTCAATGAATAAACAAGACAAACAAAAACAACATTTACAGCCATGTGGGTAGTATATACCCTCTTCTTAATTCAATGATTTTCTATTATCATCTGAAAAGAATGTTGCACGCATTAATCAATAGGTAACATCAAGGAACCTTGTGCAGGTCTACAAATCACAATCATTTGTAATGATTGTGATTTCGAGCCCTGTTCCCATTTCACAGATGACCCCATGCAGGAGAAAATGTTCCGGAACATTTCTGGGATAGACTGCGTGTGTGAAAGGGAGGGGGGATGTGGGGGGATGTTATCGGTATGTGTGCATCATTGTGAACTATTGGTCAGCAATCAATAATAAATTAATCATTTCCCTCGGACCATGTGGATTAATTTAATAGATGTCTTAGGGGGTGGGTGGGGAGTATCTGATTGGTTCCCTCCAGCCAAGGAGCACTAGGAGCAGGGAAGTGCGCGTCCACATTTGTATTGTTGTAGTGGCACAGAAATAACAAATTGCAGGCTTGAGTCCATAACATGCAAATAGAGGAAGTGCATCTCCTGTCACACACACACACACACACACACACACACACACCTCTTCTTCTTCTTCTTTGTTCCCTGGGAGGCTTTTCTCTGCGTTTGCTGCCTCTGGTAAACTGGGTGTTTGATTGCTTGTTGGGCTCTTCACACAAAAGAAAGCATATGAACTCAAAAGGAAATCGTTATATATTGCTTTTGACATGTTGCTGTCTTCTATGAAAGACATCCTCTATGAAAAATATTACCAATATACAAAAATATTTTCCAAATGTTCTAAATATTAAAAAATAAAAAAATAGATAAGATAAAAGCTGTCAGAAGAAATACAAACAATAACCTCACATACATACACACACACACACACATAGCATCTATACTGCTAGGTGTTCTAGCACCCTCTAGATGTGATGGCCAACATTACAGCCAGAGGTCTATATTTGTGAGTGAGTGTAGGCAGACAGTACAGTACCCACCTCTCTGGCACTGAGAGCGCGTTCACCAGCCAGTAGGAGCATGCTCAGACCTCCCATCTTTGTAGGATCTGACAACGAGAGAACGACACACGCGTGCGCGCACACACACAGTTAATATCCTCAGCAATATTGATTTCTAATCTATGAATAGATAGGAAAGAATTGTTTGCATCAAGTTCAACCCACTGTCCACCAGACAGTATTACAATACTAATACTTGCACTGTAATATCATCGTTTTCTGCATTTAGATTTCATTTCTCTGTCAATAATGTTCCAAGTGTAGCAATAATAATAATAATGCTAATAATTAAAAACAAATGGTAAGTTCGCATATAGTCTGCCACCACTCACCTGCCATGGCAAAGTTCAACTGTGGCATTCCGGACGCCTTGGCCACCTTTTTGGTGGCGGTGGCAGAGTCCTTGGGGGTGTTGGAGGGGAAGGACCAGACCTTCTTGCGGGGGTTGCAGACCGGCTGGCAGGGCGGCGGGCTCTTGACGGGCTTGTTGGTGGTGGGGCACCACTTGTAGCCCGGGTTCGCCTTCATGAAGGCGTCCTTGTACTGGGAAAAGCAACAACACAAAGCGATACTTATTTGATATTTATCGATGCTGCTTGGTGTTGTGGCCGTATGAATTTAACGGCTTGTCATTTCATTAATTTCTCTATTTGAACTGGAAAAATATCAAAACATCAAGAGGTGGTTTCAAACATCTCAGATGTTGTATCATGCTTAGAATTGCACGCCTGCC
The DNA here is from genome assembly GCA_002895965.2 of Coryphaenoides rupestris. Taxonomy (NCBI): domain Eukaryota; kingdom Metazoa; phylum Chordata; class Actinopteri; order Gadiformes; family Macrouridae; genus Coryphaenoides; species Coryphaenoides rupestris. The sequence continues at coordinate 57,123 of PIJE02000707.1, read as the reverse complement.
CAGCTACTTATGCAGGCAACTTGGCAATTATGAAACTCGTTCTATTCGTCTCGTAAATATGAATGCTCGAAAACGGCTCTATTCTTATCTTCAGGTACCACAGTGATATATTGCTGCCTCTCCTTCAACAAATGTACTCTTTGTAAGCGTCTGCCAAATGCCCTAAATGTAAATGTAAAGTAAATGTGTAAGCAGTGTTTAATGGATTAGCCTGGTACGACCTGCCAGCATAACCATACACACAATACATAAGAACAATGAGCATAAACTAAATATTGAATACAAACTGAGGTGAGATGGATGCCAACTCAAATTCCTATTAGAGTTGTTAAGCTCACGTGCGTAAGAGAATGCATTTAATTTTTAATCATAGGAAAGTCGATCGGATCACATTCGAGGAGAAACACATTGATGCTTCTGATCGTTTCCTGTGACATGTCGGCAACAACAAAACCCGACAATTACGGACGAATCCGGTCAAACCGCAGCAGGGTGGCCCCCGGATTGAAAGGGCCCCTGCCTGCGCTTACCTCCTTGGCCATGTCCGTGTACTTCTGCTTCTCCTTGGGCTCCAGCACCGCCCACCAGTCGGCCAGGATCTTGGTGGCACCGCGGTTGTCCAGGCGCGGGTGCTCTTGCCTCACCAGTGAGCGGTGGCGCTTGCAGAAGAGCAGGAAGGCGTTCATGGGCCGCCGCGCCCGCTGCTCCGTGGGGTCCTCCTCCGGCTGCTCCCGGCCCACTGCCGCCACTGCCGACGCAGCCACGCACTGCTCTGCGCCAGGGGCCGGTGCCCGGCTGCACGGGGCCCGCTGCTGGGGATGGCAGGTAAACCAGGGTTAGGATCGGTAGTATCGAGACATGATGAGGAGGCCGGTACTGCCCACCTTCTGCCCCATGTTCTACTATATTTACACTGCTTCTTTGTGGTATGCTGGGGACGCACATGTTCAGCCACGTCTATCTGTCACCTGTGGCAGGATAGTGTAGTGCAGGGGTGTCAAACATGTGGCCCAGGGGCCGGATGCGGCCCGCGAGCTGATCCAATCCGGCCCGGGATGCAATTTCATAAAATGGATGAATGGATTCATCTCTCTGATTTCTTCACTTTATTCATAATCATAAAAAAAGGTTGTAATTCCTACAAATAACCACAAAGCTGCACGAGAGGTTTTTCGTGTTTTTTTTTTTTAGTCCGGGTTTGTTATGGAGCCCGTTAGCATTGGGTCTGTTATGGCCCTCAACCAGAAATGAGTTTGACACCCCTGGTGTAGCGGTTAGCATGTTTGACTCCTGGTGAAAAGGTTCTGGGTTCAAAGACCCTAATAATGTCTGCAGTACATGTGGCTGCCCTTGATCCTTCTTTACCCCTACCGGCTCATTTATGACATGCACAAAAAAATTCACTTCAGATAAAAGCTAAATGAAAATAACCCACCACAAGAATAATCAACGGACGCCAACGAATCAATAAAAGCATTATTAAAAACGTTCTTCCTCCACTAAAATCTACCGCCGTCGAAACACTTTGCGTGCACCGCACACCATCATCAACCCAAGGGGCCACACATCATCAGGCTTACCTTCTCCAATTCCTCCTCATCCTCCTCCTCCTCCTCTTCAGAGAAGTCGAGCACCTTCTTGGAGAGGAGCGGGTGCCACTGCAGACACTTGCGCTTGGGTCGCTTGCCCCCGCCACCGACCTCCCCGGCGGTGGGTGGCTCCTTGGCCCGTCCTCCGCCCTTCATGGTCCAACTACCGCCCCTGAAGCAGCAGACACGTTCCATCAACACGGAGCAGAATCTACACCACTAGTCATGTGAAATGAGACCGGGTTACTACTTCTTACCATTGCTACAGTATCTTGGTTTTATACAAGAGGATATGTGGATATGTAGCTAGGACCAGGTAGCTAGTCGAGGGCATGACATTATTTGTTACCGATAGACAACGTTGCACTATAAAGTCACACTATCCAGATGCCCAGGAAACATCTCGTCTCAAATCGTCATAATCATGTTGTAGTGGTGCATCATCACTGCTCCAAATAACCTATCACAGTATTCAATCTCATTTCACAATATAGAATGTTACACCCAGCTCTAAACGACCTGGCCGTGTGCTAGGTTGGCCCCTTTTTCACTACGGAAGCAGACTTACTAAACATTAAGTATGGGCCGATACTTGGTACAAAACCACATGGTTCCAAGTTGTTGCCTTATAAAACCACTTTTCTCTTTTAGAAACATTGTACATGCTCTTGTGTGGTGCATTGTTTTTTAAGAAAGTGCTGGGAGATAACGTTTGAGACCTGCTACGACCTGTGTGTAATTTCTTAGAAATGGCATAGCCTTGCGTAATTTTTTTGTGACTGAAATGCTGGACCGCCCTGGGATAATTTTCTGACCAATCAGGGCATTTCTTCCATGATTGGTTTTGGGGAATCCATCTTGCCTGTCAATCACAGGTGTGTGAAATGCAACACTTCACAATGGCAGCACAAAATATAGAGGGAGAGGGGATCTTAGATGTTGTTGTTTAGTTTCAAAATCTCTCTTTATAACTCTGGAATCTTACGTAGAGCACATTTAATATCTGGCATGTTAAAGCATAAATCGGGGAAGCCTCCCACACCGAAACACCTGCACAAGCAAATCAGGCTTACTTAAAGGACAGCTATAATAATAATAATAATAATAATAATAATAATAATCTAACTATCTATGCATGTGTGCACGTCTGTCCTTTTTTTTTGACCACCGTTCATCCGATTGACTTCACTTGACACTTGGTGGGTGTAATACCGATATCAATAGTCATATGAAAATAGATACTGTCGGGTGTTTTGCACGTAACAATTTCACTCACTGCTTATACTTGTGTAAACTGTGACGTGACAATAAAACACTTGAAACTTGAATTATTTTCGTTGTTATAATATTGTGGTGAAGTAGCCTATATTTTGTCATTCATATTTTCACCCTTTCTTCCTCAAGTTCACAAATTTATGCCAAAACTGATAAAAAAAATGTGATCAATTCCTGGTTATTGGGTCAAAATTGTTAACATACAGAACTTTCAACACTGGCCCTGCAATGACGACCAGCTCACTGAGCGGTTCAGGGTCTGTGTGCATTGCTCAAAGACAATATTTTTGGGCTGGGGTAAGAGAGGGATTGAACCAGAAATATTCCAGTTGCCATACACACCCCACCCCTCTATTAATTTGGAGATGTGAAAAACATAATATATTTTTTACTGTTTGAGCTGGACACATAACGCACAGAGATACTGTGTGGGTCACTCCTGATAACAACCTGATACACAATAAGTGTGGTGCTGGTGCTGGTGTGTTGATGTGTCTGGTGATGCACGTCAGGAATACCGTTTTGAACACACACAACACAACTTTGAATATATGGATGGAAGAGAGGACTGAAACTGCCATAACATCACTAAAAGACAATCACAATGAAAGAAAAAGCGCATATATCCGAGAAATGTCTGCTATGCAACCCAGATACCTTGAATAATAACTTTTTATTGTGGGTTTTTAAGCCTGTCGTGCCATCTAGCCGTTTTTTCCCATTGAATTGCCATTTTACTACAAAAAGACCCACTCAAAACCAAAGGTTACATTGGTTGGATGTCAAAATGTATTGGGTTACCCTTCGAGAAATTTGCCCTCACTTGAAACATGTAAACAATTTACCTTCTCCTGAACTCAAATATCCACAACAAAAAATGAGGCTAGACGTTATCATCAACGGCTCTCTTCAACAACGTACAACTAGAGTACAAAACTTTTCAATGTTTTAAATTTCAGTTGCAACAAAAAATTCCAGAGTATGTAGGCGATAGAGTGTAGAATTTTGAGAATGATAGAATTTGGTCAATCTTTATAGTAAATGGTCAATTGTCTTGTTGATTGTCTTTTGACGTACATTTTCTACCCTTCTACACAGTGGACCATACGTAATTAACTCATTCAGTCCTCGCTGAACTGGCCTACTAAATTGGTGAATAATTAGCAAATATATGCCATTGGTGAAATTTCTAAGACAAATTCAGTAGGCTAGTTGGCCCCAATGGCAGAACGCACAGTACATCAATTAGTCCTACCCCAGCCTTCTTCCACTGTCTACAGACGCTGACCTGAATGTACAGGAGACGTTACCGTTTTCTAGATTGGTCCCATAGTCATTACATTGGTATCGTTACTTGCCATTTTACATTGAGAAAGAAACAAAAAAAAAACATCAGATGTAAAAAAAAAATTAAAAAAACTAAAAAACCAGTGTACATTTCAAGGACCTTTTTCTCAACATCGTTGGAATATTTGCCCTAATTTTGTGTCCTCGTTAACTTCTGACCCTGGCCTGGCACCAAACCTCATGCTTTGTCTTACTGGTGTATCCAAAATCCACTGAGACAGTGCTTAGTTTTACATTTATGGTGAAAACACCTTGGTTACAGAACAAAAAGCTTTAATTTGACTATAGGCACCCTCCCTTGAGGACTAATGATCAATCTCACGAAACTTTGGAGATTTTGTGGAAACGGAACTCAGTCAAATGAGCATTTGTAGTGAAAATGGCACGGAAGCAGAGCTTGTTTATACTCTCATTATATTGTCCAAATAGCACAAATAGCGACAGAAGAAAAAGGCTAAATCCGGCAGATGCTCACTAAAACATATCTGAAGAGGATCTTGAAACTACAACCATTTATATAGCCTCTAAAAAAATCTTGAGTGTTTACTTCAAAACATGACGATGAATAGTAATGACAAATGCTTTATGAGCATTTTATGTGCAGTGTCTTTCTAAAGTGTTGACAATTTTTTTTTGGGGGGGGGTTACAAAACAAGCAGGACGATTGGACACAGAATGTGTCATATATTGGTCGTAAACTGCCTCGACCTCCCTAATGACTTGGGATGGTAGGGAATAAGGACTTCAAATATTATATGTCCGCAACATTATTTGAGTAATGAAACAGCCACTAAATATGGGGATTTTTAGATGGGAGTTATTATTTGCCAGCACATATCATTCCTTGCAGAAACACGCGTTATTACTCAAGAAAATAAAAACTGGCAGCAAATAGTCGGCTGCCCTTACTTTTTCTTACAACAGAAAATAGCCCAATGTTGTTGAGGTCCTTATCTGGCAATTGGATTTGGACGTCTCCAGAACATGGGACAGTTGACCCTTAACCCGTTGACAACATTCCATTTTCATGGGGTACAACCACTGTACCACGACTGTTGTGAGACGTAACAGTCCTTGGTTGTGAATAAATAGGCTTAAATGACCATGTCTACGTAAAGGACCATAAACTCTGTGTGAGGTATTGGACTGTTTTACACTATTAGCGTGTGAGTTATATGGGATTATTATCTAGCATATGGGATTATTAGGGGGACTGTGAAAAAAAACGAACTGTTCTTTAGACAACAGGTAGGCCTATATTTACCATATATAGCCTTTGAAAGAGAGTGTAATGCAATTTGACTCATCAATATGCAAATGCACTATTTTAATAATCCCTTTCAGTCTTATGTCACCTCAACAGAGCTTGTATTGAACTTTATTGTCCATGTGTATTTGCTAACCTCACACAAGGCATGGAAGTACATACTAAGATGCAAATTATATAAGCATAACATCATCTTATATTTCTCTACAATTCAATGAGAAAAACTGCTGACATGGTACATTGAAATAATGATAGGTATGCATGCACGTATCTATGTTATTATTAGATCATCCACAGCATGACACACTGAATACTACACAAACAAATGAATCATTTGATTTATCATCACATAGCAAAACGATCGTTTAAGCCTCCAAAGCACCATCACTACATTACATTACATTACATGACATTTGCCCCGGATCCATTCCAATGGACCAGCAGATGGTGAAATAAAAACCACACATGTTGAATGAAAAGTGACTGGAAAAAAAGGGAATACTTACTTATGATCAAACTATGGAAATGCTGTATGAGGGGTGAAGAGATGGATCTGCCACTGCCTTTGTCATGCAATGACGATGACCTATAAAACACAGACAGACACAAACACACACATCTACTCTCAGTTTAAGCGTCACACATCATGGTCATGGAGAAAGAAGGGAGCAAAGCAACTTTAAAATGGGGATGCTGGCCTACATCATAACAACACACACACGGGGCATTTCTTGACACTACTGTTGGACATTTTGTTGATCACTGACCATTACAGTCGGTCCGCCCATTGAGTCCCCACAAACAAAAACGACCGAGACGACCCTTCTTCCTTCGATGAATGAAACGCGATATTATCAACGCTGCTCCTCCGATTCAATCTTCAAGCCTTTAGTTTTGGTGGATAGTTAGTCCCTTTAGTTGTGTGTGTGTTTTCCAAAGGGTTTATAAAACACGGCTGACTGACTGATGGTCCGACTAGCTGGTGGTCACTGGCCTCAAGTCTTGCAAGCGACTGCAAACTGTGCGCTTTAAATGTATTGAATGCGCAATAACGACCCCCCCCCCCACCGCCCCCCCCCGGTACGATGGTTGACGGTGGTGGGCGACTAAATGTAATGTACCATCGTCATAACGCGTTAAACGTCGGCTCACATGTTCATCTCCGGGCAAGAACGTCGATCTCTGTGACAAGGAGACGGACGGACAGACAGGCGAATGAGAGGAGAGTCCATCTTGCTTCGAAAGTACAGTAACAGTGCTACTACTCGGGTACATGTAGTCCTGTCAAAACTCTCCCGCGGCCGCCGCCGACACACGTTAATTCATCCATCCGCTCGTCAATTCGTCAAGTCGTTAATGAAACTGGGCCTTTATTTTCGAACCCCGGGCCACACGCGTCTGTGCGCGGACGTCTGTCGCCTCCGTTTCCCTGTCAGTTACTGGGAATATAAAAAAAAAAAAAAGTAGCTAGCTAGTTAGCTTAGCAAGCTAGCCCCGCACACACGCACACACACACACGCACACACACTCAGCCAGAACATGTATCAAACCCGAGCAGCGAATCTGAATCCGAATCACTTCTGAACGCTAACACACATTAAAACCGCTTCTTATTCATCGGGGGTCGAGGTGTCCACGGAGATGCAGTGTTAGCAAATGCATTTGATGCTGAATTAAGAGATAAATATATATATATATATATATATATGAGAGAGGGGGGGTCCAAAGCACTTGGCTCGGAAACAGTTGGATACATAATGCTACATGGGCGACATGTTTATACATATATATATATATTTATTTATTGATATGTCGATGGTGAATGAAAAATTGGCCCACGTAGACCCAGCGTGTCAACGTTAAAGTTACATTCGAGTGACTTTGGATTTAACTGAAATGTGGAAGCAACACAACACAACATGACTGACTGACTGGCGTGTGTGTGTGTGTGCGCGCGTATCGCCGCCGTGTCCCCGGAGTCGTCCCAGCGATCGAACACACACACACACGTCACGTCGACGGACGGACACATCTCACTCATCATGACGTCCAAAAGCACACAAACCTCTAACGCTGTCGTCCACCACCACCATGGCCCTCTCATCATCCCCATCATCCTCATCATCATCATCATTATTATCATCAGTGTACGACGTGCACCTTTTACTTGTAACTTATTGACACATCATAGCAGTTAGTACTACTTCTCCTTCTTCCTTCCCCGGGATCAGATCGGCGGCATTACTATTACTACTACTATTATTATTATTATTATTCTCACTGGCGAGGCGGCAGAGCGGCGACCTTAACGAATCGAAACGTTGCACGAAACGAACGAATTCCACGCGAATAACGCTAATAATGACAACAACAAGCGACGCTCAGTCACGTTCGTCGTCCGAGTTGCACATTGCATTACATTTCATTTCTTCTGCTTCTTCTTCCTCCACCTTCATACCTCAGCATCGACATCCACACCAACACCACCACCACCACCATAGAACAACATTCGCGAACTTTTTTTGTTTTTTTGTTTTGCGTTATCGTTTACGATCTGTCGACTTAGGCAAAGGTCACCCAAAGGTGCCCATTTAAAAAATAAAGGAAAAATAACATTACAACAGAACAGCGGTAAGTCCCAGTGAGTGACTATACTATTATATATCCAGCTTCCTGAGTCCAATCTTACTTGCAACAAATCTTGTGGTGTGAAATAAAAACTGTACAAAATACAACCGGGGGGAGCACTCACCACAAGCAACCCGCACATCGAGACTTATGAGTTCTTCTTTCGCACGCTGCGCCTTAGAAATTAGAAATGATAAATTAAACCACCACGATTCTTTTGAGCAACATACTGTACACACACACACACACACACACACGGAGTGAAAATATCCCCTCTACAATGTAAGGCCGTGCGTGATTGGCCGCCCGCTTGACGGACAGTCGCGGCCAGCCACTCAGAGGCGCCGTTACAAAACAACCCCCGAGTCGGAGTGCGGTGGGTCCGGAGACGACGACGATGATATGAGCGAAACGTCTTGATAAATGTGTCGTGTGTGAGGGCTACACGAACATCTAAGCCCCTGTTTTAGCGACAGTATGCTACATTTGTCGAAGAACAAGTAAAATTCATTGACGACTGACTATTATCGAGACGTAACACCGCCTGTTTTAGTCTCTCAAATGTCTCCTGTTTAGCCTACCATTACTACACGTCCATGTTCATATATGAGGCAACATGTTCTGCTACAAACTATACTAAGTTTGCACTTTGCATGTTTTTAATGGGTTTGTAAGCTTTGCAAACCCGACAGAAGAACATGATTTAAGGAGATCAAGTACTCATCCAGTGGTCTGATCCATGTCCATATGACTGTAAACACCATTTAAAAGTCAGGGGCACCTTTTTAAATGGACTTTCGGCCAGAATAGGACAGTAAAGTCACACTAGGACTGTTTAAACATGTATTTTATTGTTAATGTTGTGAGGTAACCCATTGTCCGTTTAGTCATGTGATGTGATGGGGTGCATGGTATTTCTTCTAAAATGAAACCAAAACAATGACGTCTGATCTGTGTAGCTACAGCTACACAGATCTACCATTGACCATATAACTAGGTTTAGGTTAAATTAAAAACAACAAAAAACATAAACATGCAGGCCAAATCCTGGAAAACTATGAGAAATAGCAGTCATTTAGTCATTCATTAACACCAGGGACAACATTTCACTTTCTCACTGATCCCCCTAAACAGATCTAGGCCCATTGATACTCATAAGTACCTACTGATACTCATTTGATGGACACACACACATGCATGCATCTAACTTTTCTGTCAAAACTGCATAAACACGTTTTGGCATTGCAATTAGCATTACTAATTACTAGCCCCAGGACCCACATTATTCATCAAGTCATTCACTAAGTCACAATAAACTATTTACCAATATTGCAGTAATCAACGATGCCTTCATGTAGCCTACTGTTAAAACATGGAGTGAACAAAAAAGAAACAAAAAACGATCGGGGCCTAACTCAATGAAATCGTAAGCCATTGAAACATGAATCGACATTGAATTATTTGTTAATGCATGTGCTTCTTTCTGCAAACCCTCTCAAAATGGCCTCATGACCCAGCAGGTGAGAATCACTGTTCTACTACTTTAGCTTGTATTGGCCCCACCCTGACACACTTCAAGTATCAGTTACAATATTGACACTTGATTATTAATAAGCTGTCGGTACATCATTAAACTATATGGAAGAGGGTAAAATTAGCAGCACAGTGGTGGAAGGTAACGGCTACATTTACTCAAGTACTGTACAATGAGTACTGTACTTGAGTACAAGTTTGAGCCACTTGTACGTTACTTGAGTATTTCTTTGTTCTGCTACTTTATATTTCTATTCCACTTCATCTCAGAGGCAAATATTGTACTTATTAGTCTACTACATTTATCTGATAGCTTTAGTTACTAGTTTCTTTGAATAGATTAAAATGAACAGTACAAAATATAATCAATACATATATTATGGTATTATTATATCAATAAGGATTCATTGGTCCCCAGGGGGATATTCACAAGCTACCTAGCGGTATATAAACTAATATATGAAATATAAATAAATTGAACGCATCAATAATTATGATCCAATATATTTTGATGCTAATACTTTTGTACTTTTACTTAAGGACTTTGTTACTTTGTAACAGAGTATTTGTACAGTGTAATATTACTACTTTTACTGAAGTAACAATATGTACTGATTACTTCCTTTACCGCTGGCCCACCATCACATACAACAACATATAAATCACTGAAGGGGCCTGTTAAAAGCTACAGGTCGAGATTTGAGTGATCATGATGATGATGATCCATCAGAAATATATATATATACAGTTGTGGTCAAAAGTTTACATACACTTGTAAAGAACATGTATGTCATGGCAGTCCAGAGTTTCCAATAATTTCTACAACTCTTATTTTTCTGTGATTGGAGCACATACTTCTTTGTTATGGGTCTACTGAAAATGTGACCAAATTTGCGGGGTCAAAAATATACATACAGCAACATGAATGATCAATTTAGGTGATGTAGAAAGTTGTGTCAATCAAATTAGCTTTGTGGCCTCTTAACTTCTTGTGAGTGATTATGATTGACTACAGCTGGTGACTTCTCTGAGCCCATTTAAATATGACTCATTTAATACAATTATTAGACTCAGCCACAAACACTACAATGGGAAAGTCAAAGGAGCTCAGCACGGATCTGAAAAAGCAGATCATTGACTTGAACAAGTCAGGAAAGTCACTTGGAGCAATTTCAAAGCAGCTACAGGTCCTGAGATCAACTGTGCAAACAATTGTTCGAAAGTATAAAGTGCACGGAACAGTTGTGTCACTGCACCGATCAGGAAGAAAACACAATCACCTGCTGCTGAGAGAACATTGGTCAGGATGGTCAAGAGTCAACCGAGAACCACCAAAAGCAGGTCTGCAATGAATTAGAAGCTGCTGGAACACGGGTGTCAGTGTCCACAGTCAAGCGTGTTTTACATCGCCATGGGCTGAGAGGCTGCCGTGCAAGAAGGAAGCCCTTGCTCCAGAAGCGGCACCTTAAGGCTCGACTGAAGTTTGCTGCTGATCACATGGACAAAGAAAAGGCCTTCTGGAGGAAAGTTCTGTGGTCAGATGAAACAAAAATGGAGCTCTTTGGCCACAATGACCAGAAATATGTTTGGAGGAGAGAAGGTGAGGCCTTTAACCCCAAGAACACCATGCCTACCGTCAAGCATGGTAGAATAGAATAGAACTTTATTTATCCTGAAGGAAATTCTTGTGCCAGGTTACATAGCGATACAGTACAATAAACAATATGGAAAACAACAGAATGATAAAAATAAACTAACAGATTTACAAATGTACAGTCAAACTATACAAATAATGTAGGCAAGGTAAGATATTCTGACGGTGAAAACAATTTGGCATGATTGAAGTGAAATATTATTGGACATGAGATTAAGAATATTGCACATGATGATGAGAGGTAGTGTTATAGATTATTTATAGACAGCATAATAATAATAATATAGCACATGATAGAGTATGATGTTGGACAGTAATATTAATATTGCATGTAAAACTGGGGAAAGGTGGTGGTAGTATTATGCTCTGGGCCTGTTTTTGCTGCCAATGGAACAGTGAAGAAGGAGGATTACCTCCAAATTCTTCAGGAGAACCTAAAATCATCAAGCCAGAAGGTTTGGTCTTGGGCGCAGTTGGGTGTTCCAACAGGACAATGACCCCAAACACACATCAAAAGTGGTAAAGGAATGGCTAAATCAGGCTAGAATTAAGGTTTTAGAATGGCCTTCCCAAAGTCCTGACTTAAACCCCATCGAGAACATGTGGACAGTGCTGAAGAAACAAGTCCATGTCAGAAAGCCAACAAATTTAGCTGAACTGCACCGATTCTGTCAAGAGGAGTGGTCAAAGATTCAACCAGAATCTTGTGGATGGCTACCAAAAGCGCCTAATTGAGGTGAAAATGGCCAAGGGACATGTAACCAAATATTAGCATTGCTGTATGTATATTTTTGACCCAGCAGATTTGGTCACATTTTCAGTAGACCCATCATAAATTCATAAAAGAACCAAACTTCATGAATGTTTTTTGTGACAAAGAAGTATGTGCTCCAATCACTCTATCACAGAAAAATAAGAGTTGTAGAAATTATTGGAAAACTCTGGTCTGCCATGACATACATGTTCTTTTGACCACAACTGTATATATAGCCCAAGGCCTACTCTCAAGTCCTGGTCATCACCAATGCTACCCTTATCTCACGTGAAGATTAGATCAAGGGTTGCATCAATAAGTGTTAAAGACTTTTTGTCATTGGCTTCACATTTGGACCACTTCATGTGAATCATCAATACATTGATGTCCTCTCTGGCACCTCCCTTCCTATATGATGGCTGATTACTATTGGCTCCACGACCTGGAAGGCTTCTGATCATGGCTCCATATTGATGTTGTGTTGTGATTAATGATGTAAACAGAATGTGAATCCATCAGTGTAATATTGATTTGTTACTTGGTTTGCCTTTTCACATAATACAGTCGGTCTTTTGTTTTCTATGTTGGCGAATTGCAATGAGCTGTGAATGTATGTGCATGTAAACATTGTTTTACATCATTGTTTTTTTTATCTGGTTTTCAGCTGAAAACCAGATTTGTAGGGCTTTTTGTACCAGCATATATTTGTTTGAGGCGATCCCCTTATTGTAGGAGGGCTACCTGTTGATACCTCAACCAGTATCAGGTCTGGTTATTGTTCTTTTATTTATTTTTTTTACCTGATTTTATAGTCATTAACTGTAAATATATGTGCTGTATGTTTTGGTGATGAGATTTTTAACAGCAGTGGGGTGAAATGAGACACAGGTTGTGAGGTTTCTGGGCACACCGGCCCAAGTCAGTGCTGTCAGTGCAAAGGCACAGCACCAAGACAATAACTACAACAAATATTGTGCCTTACCAACAAGATTCATGCGTTGTTGAACGCTAGATAAAACAAAATGGCCACCAAAATCATCTTTCTTTTTAGGATTCATGCCAGGCTTCACAAATGAAAGAGATAGTGTATTAATGGGAAAATGTTTCATTCATATAGCAAGGCAGAACAAATTATCCTATTATAAAATTACAGAGTTTTTCTTTTAAGCTATGAAATTGTGTATTTGGGGTGGACAAAGACAAGTGTAGAATAATGTCTGTAAATATTATCTTCACAAGTTTCTTCCTTGACATCGTCCTGAAAGAAATGCGTGTCTGAATTGCAGTCAGGTGAGTCACGAGCTTTAACAACCTGGTTGAGACCACCTAAGGTGCATTAGTGCATGGATGGACCCCAACCGTCATCTACTTAAATGAAGACAACTAATAAATAATTGATGCGTGACAAGACACGATAGAACCTTCTGGGGCCGCAGCAACCTTGATTTCCCGCTCAATGCCAGATTCTCTATCTTGCTCTTTATTTGCACGTTTCAAGTCTATTCAAGTGTAGGCCTAAGACATATTGGTGAATCCAGATTTTAAGCAATGCTGTATGGACAATGTATGCCCACTCAATACCACAGGGGGCGCTACAGATTTACTTATGACATGTTGATGTCGTCATAGCATCATAATTCCCTGTGCTGACCTAAGGTGTTCAACCAAGTCAAAGTGTTTTATTGTCACATGTACATCTCACAGTAAAACACTGAAATTCTTGTGACATGAAAAGAAAAAGTAGGCAAAAAGATAAGATAAGCAAGATTTTATATATATGCATTGAAAATATACATACCGGTATATATATACACACACATGAAATATAGATTATGTACAATATCCACAATATACCTGATAAAAAATATAATCTTGACCCCGGAAGTATTGATTATAAATGTACAAGTAAGGGAAGTTACATATCAGTTGGTGTCAGGTGGTTCTGGACACTGGTTTGGCCTCCCTGACAGGAGAGGCACTCACACATGGACCATGTAAACCTCTCAACAATCCTGATGACACAGATAGCCCGCACATCTATTCCGTCTTGCAGAGAAAATCATCTGTAATTCAGTCTCAGCCTCTATGGTTTAGTCTTATTCATGTGGCCTGTTTATGTATGTTAGCGTGGAAATAAACAGTGATTTCTAATTGAATTATTCATTCAATTCAACTTGGGCTGAAAACAATTAGTTGAATCAGATTAGTCAAAAGTCAAAGTATTTTATTTTCACATGTACATCACAACACATGGCCATTCTGAACAGTGAAACTTGTAACATGACAGGCGACAGTACGTCGGCCTCTTCCTTGCCGGTACCGGCAGGGAAGGGACCAGAACCGGGTGGGTAGTCAGCGGGGCAGAAGGTACCGTGAAGTAGCGCGGTAGACGGATGGTCGGGGACAGGCAAATGAACAGGAAGTGAAGTCGAAACGGAGAGTCGCCAAACAGCCACAGGAACGGGCAGACAGGAATCGAGGTCGGGGACAAAAGGCTTTGGCGGTCTTGGCAGTCAGGAAGGGTCAGCAATGGCTAATCGATCTGGGAAATGCTGGAGAGACTGGCATACATGGAGCACAGATACAATCTGGCAGTTGAGAGAGTGGAAAGGTGAAGCTTAAATAGGTTGATAGGTTGAGAGAGCAGGTACAGGTGATGTGGCTAATGAGTTGACTGATTGAATGGTTGATTGATGGTGAGAGTGGAGTGCGGATCGGCTGTTCTAGAATGGGGAATATAGGCCTATGAACTAAAAATAATGATAAACAATTGATTACTTTGTCACAGGAAATATCCCAAATGTTCTGCTTATAGCTTCAGAAAGAATTCAGTTCAATCATTCAAATGTACAGTCACGTTAGTTACATTCAAGACAGGGGTTCTTGTCACAGTAAAAGATGAGATACACGCAGTTACAATGTTCAAAGTGACTTTAGACCAAAATCAATGACCTCTGTGACCCCGATACATGAACCATCCCCAGCATATATGACATGAGATCTGGGATATGGCGTGGGGACATTCTGTAGACTGAATCTGGAATCTGCATGTATATTAACTAAAGGTGTCAATGTGGACTTCTTCCCAGTAAGAATCGGTAGGTAACCAAGGTAATGTTTTATATATATTTTTTAGAATGTCTGTTTAATGTTTAATGTTTAATGTTAGGCAATGTTAGGTTCCATGTTGGGCACCAATTTGACAAAAGCACATTCCTTGTTCGCAAAAACTAATGCAATAAAGCTCTTTCTGATTCTAATTTATGATTCTGATCACCTCATGTTATTTCTGTATACGTTATGCATTACAATTATGTGGCAGTAGACCATTGCTCCATTGTTACTGGGGCTCCTCCGACGAATAGGAGAGTTGGTTCCGTTTTGCGGGCAGAGCAGGTGGTGAATCCTGGCAAGTCTGAGCTCCATCCTGAGTGTGTGTGTGTGTGTGTGTGTTGATGGCCTGTTTAAGCTGTGTGCCTTGATTTGCAAATGCTCTACAGGTGTGCAGCCTCACCCCAGCTCCCGAGTCTACTCAGCCTGACTCCGGGCCAGGTGAGGCTGCTTAAACCAGCCACAACACCCCACAAATGATGGTTGAAAAGTTTGGATTTTGTGAAGCCTTATTTTTATTTTTATTCACCGATATGATCAATTACAAGCATCTTGATATTGTTTGTCTAACTTCCAAAGGAGTGGATATGATATGAAGCATCGCCCCCCCCCCCCCCCCCCCAAAACTCACCCCTTGAGGTCAAAGGTGATGCGGAGATGGTTCCGGAAGTGGAAGCACTCCTGTTCTCAGCACCTCCAGAGTTCTCCCTTCTGCCATCGCCTCACCTGTTGAGCTAATGATCCATTGATGGTTCAATGACTAGGAGTCATTGGTTGATTGATTGAAGAGATTGATGGTCCATCCATCCATCCATCCATCCATCCATTCTCG
Organism: Coryphaenoides rupestris; assembly: GCA_002895965.2. Classification (NCBI taxonomy): domain Eukaryota; kingdom Metazoa; phylum Chordata; class Actinopteri; order Gadiformes; family Macrouridae; genus Coryphaenoides; species Coryphaenoides rupestris. Next base: position 41,133 of record PIJE02000707.1, on the reverse strand, counting down.
TGTGCTTATCCGGCGCCGGGTCACGGTGGCAGCCGGCTAAGCAGGGCCCCCCAGGCTTCCTTCTCCCCAGCCACACTCTCTAGTTCCTCCTGGGGGATCCCGAGGCGTTCCCAGGCCAGAAGAGATATATAATCCCTCCAGCGGGTTCTGGGTCTGCACCGGGGTCTCCTCCCAGTTGGACGTGCCCGGAAAACCTCTAAGGGGAGGCGCCCGGGGGGCATCCTAATCTGATGCCCGAACCACCTCAGCTGACTCCTTTCGATGCGGAGGAGCAGCGGCTCTACTCCGAGCTCCCTCCGGATGTCTGAGCTCCTCACCCTATCTCTAAGGCTGAGCCCAGCCACCCTGCGGAGGAAACTCATTTCGGCCGCTTGTATCCGCGATCTCATTCTTTCGGTCACTACCCAAAGCTCGTGACCATAGGTGAGGTTTGGAATGTAGATGGACCAGTAAATCGAAGGCTTCGCCTTCCGGCTCAGCTCCCTCTTCACCACAACGGACCGGTAAAGCGGCCGCATTACTGCAGACGCTGCACCAATCCGTCTGTCCATCTCCCGCTCCATTTTGCCCTCACTTGTTAACAAGACCCCGAGATACTTGAACTCCTTCGCTTGACGCAGCAACTCACTCCCAACCCGGGGGAACACTCCACCGTTTTCCGGCAGAGAACCATGGCCTCAGACTTGGAGGTGCTGACTCTCATCCCGACCGCTTCGCCTTGAGATTCTGTCCATGAAGATCACGAACAGAATCGGTGACAAGGGACAACCTTGGCGGAGTCCAACACCCACGGAGACCCCTGGGCCAACCAGGCCCAAAAGGCCTCCTTCTTCAGCCTGACGGCTTCCTTCACCGCTGGTGTCCACCAACGGGTTCTTGGGTTGCCGCCACGACAGGCACCGACAGCCTTTTGACCACAGCTCCGAGCTGCAGCCTCTACAATGGAGGCTCTGAACATGGCCCACTCAGGTTCCATGTCCCCAACCTCCCCCGGGATGCACGAGAAGTTCCTCCGGAGGTGGGACGTAAAGACCTTACAGACAGGGGCTTCCACCAGACGTTCCCAGTTCACCCTCACTACACGTTTGGGTTTACCAGGTCTGTCTGGCAGCCTCCCGCGCCATCTGATCCAAATCACCACCAGGTGGTGATCAGTTGACAGCTCTGCTCCTCTCTTCACCCGAGTGTCCAAAACATGCGGCCGCAGATTTGCTGATACGATTACAAAGTCGATCAGCGACCTTTGGCCTAAGGTGGTCCGGTACCAGGTACACTTGTGGACCACCCTATGTTCGAGCATGGTGTTTGTTATGGCCAGTCCATGACTAGCACAGAAGTCCAATAACAAAACACCACTCTGGTTCAGATCGGACAGGCCGTTCATCCCATTCACTCCCCTCCAGGTTTCTCCATCATTGCCCACGTGTGCGTTGAAGTCCCCCAGTAGAACTATGGAGTCCCCGGATGGAACCCTTTCCAGAATGCCACCCAAGGACTCCAAGAAGGCCGGATACTCTGAGCTGCTGTTTGGTGCGTAGGCACACACAACAGTCAGAGCCTTCCCCCCAGTGACTTGCAGTCACATGGAGGCGACCCTCTCGTTCACTGGAGAGAAGTCCAACACATCGGCGCTCAGCCGAGAACTTGTGAGTATCCCCACACCCGCCTGGCGCCTCACACCCTGGGCAACTCCGGAGAAGGAGAGGGTCCAGCCCCTCTCCAGGAGTTTGGTTCCAGAACCGGTGCTGTGCGTGGAGGTGAGCTCAACCATATCTAGTTGGTACCGCTCCACCTCCCGCACCAGCTCAGGCTCCTTCCCCGCCAGTGAGGTGACGTTCCACGTCCCTAGAACCAGTCGGCGATGACGGGGATCCGCACGCCCAGGACCCCGCTTTTGCCTACCGCCCGGTATACAATGCACCCGACCCCAATCACTCTCCCTGCAGGTGGTGAGCCCACAGGGAGGTGACTCCACGTTGTCTTTTCGGGCTTGGCCCGGCCGGGCCTCGTGGATCCAGGTCCGGGCCCCAGACGCTCGCCGACGAGCTCCCCTCCCAGGTCTGGCTCCAGAAGGGGACCCCGGTTTCCCTTGTCCGTGCGAGGTGACTGATCTTTCCGGGAGTCTCTTCATGGGGTCTTTGAATCGCTCTTAGTCTGGCCCCTCCCCTGAGACCACTTTGCCTTGGGAGCCCCTACCAGGGGCTAATGCCCCAGACAACACAGCTCCCAGGGTCACGGGGGCACCCAAACCCCCTCACCACGATAAGGTGGCGATTCTTTGGGGGGGGAGATTGATGGTAAAATATTACATTTCGTTGCACTCTTAAAGGTCCAATAAGTTATCGAGAAGCAAAGATGAATAATGAATATGGTGTTTGTCAAATCTTGTTTCGAAGATGTGAACTATCACAGTGCAGATGGGTCAGACAGCGTATTTTGTTTTACAGAAAGCCATTTAAACAGGAGTGTTGTTGAAATGACATCATCACAACCATCACGCAGAGTTCATCCCTTCAAAACAATAATTCGACAAAAAACATTAATTTCTGCATATAAATGTGATTATTTCTTTATTTCTTCTCTTTGACTTATTGCACCTTTAACATTGAACGGTTTGTAGTGCCTCCAATGTCCAGGCATTTAAAAAAAATATTTATTTATAAAATTATTTTATTGCAACCTTCGGAACTGAAACAGGTCAAATGCACAAACAGGTCAAATGCATTATTATGATTATGATTATTCTGATGAATAATAATAATAATAGTAATACTAATACAAATAATTCTAATTCTAATTATGAATAGAGGCCTTCCACAGATGCACACTACCATTCCACCTGCCCCGTCTCACCCAGGACGAAGACACGGTGTAACCACGCCCTCTTGTGGAGGACACCAGTCACTGCATTCTCAGCTTTCTTCAAAGTACTATTTTTATGTTTTGCCTCCAAGTAATCCAAAGAATAATGTCACTTTGTCAGCCATCACATTCACACTTTGATGAGTTTTGGTGTGTTTTGTCGATATGTTGGTATTGTAATAAAGAATGAGGAGAGAGGTAGACAGAGGAGAGAGCGGGGGAGATCTATAAGAAAAGATTCAAAGGCATTTAAAAGTATTTTACATGTTTAATGTCCAGTTCTCTTTAAAATATGGTTGCTGTATAGTAAGGGCTTGTATACAGCAAATGCTCTTAAAGTGGTATTCATCAAAGCGACCAGAAGTGCATACAACAGAAAGCAGAGACGACCTCAGTGTTTCAAATGTTTTCACTGAAAAGATGCAAAATGTCCAGAATAAAAAGAGACAAAATCATATATTTCCTTTTAGTTGTTGCTGTTTTTTGTTGTTGTTGTTGTAAAGAAGTTAAATGAATGTAAAATGTACAGCCCTGCACAGATTTAAATATAACCACTCGGCTGAAACAAACAAACAAACAAACAAATAGCTACAATCAAATGTGTGAATCAGATATGGCGTCTGGGCGCCTGGTATCTTGACCTTGAAGAGACATGAAGGTTTAGAACAACAACCATGTGATTAGGAGGACGGGCAAACTGAACGGAAACAGGCAGAAAGGTGGCCTCCCATGCTGAACTCTGGCAGGGTTTCGCTGAACGTGGTTCGTAGTAAGGTGTTGACAAAATCTTTGATCACCAAAATAACATTATATTCCTATTACTGCATTCTATAGAGCAACCCTTTTAAAAAAACAAAGAAACAACTCTCAAGCAAAAGAAAAAAGTAACATCAACCAAACAATCAAACTCAAACAAAAGCAATCGTGTTTTTTTGTAGAATAGCAGACAACAAAACTGTTGCTGACTCGTTTGTCACTGAATTTCTGTAAACATCTCATGTGAACATGTTTGTTAAATATATTCTCAGCAAGTGCAATTGGCTCGTAAAATGTTAAAGAAGTGCTATTGGCACCACCGTTTATATATATATATATATATTTATTTTTTTCTATCCACCACTTTTATTTTTTACAGGCCTTGCACTTTATACAAAACTTGGAAGTATAGAAATCTCTGCTCTCGTGTCTCTTCTCTCTGCGAGGAGGACTGATTGGCCACTCATGTGCAATACAAACTCAGTGGTTGGAAAATCAAAATGGCTGACCTACTCGTCGTATTCTTTTATTCACTGTGACGGAAGAGTGAACAGCACACACAGCGGCGGCGGCAGCAGCAGCAGCGGCGGCTTTGTCTGCCCGCTAAGGCCGCACCGTGCCGCCGCTAAGGCCGCACCGTGCCGCCTGAGTGCCGCCCGTCATGTGCACCCAGAGGAAGAGACCACAGGAAGTGACACGGCGCCGCATTAAAGTGAACAGCATTCAGTGGAAAGATCAATAATCGAGTCTCCTCCCACGCCCCAATGTCCAAAGACAATAAACGTGTTGGTTTAGAGTGAGAATGACCCTTCCTTGCGTGATTACAGGACACAACATGATGATTAATGATATTATAATCTTATTATTCATCCACCTATCCCAACATATATGTCCTGGATTACCTTGTGACATAAAAAGACATTTCAACAAACAAGGTCCAGGGTATGGGGCCAGACAAACACACCGTCGCCACCAATGTCATCTTCCTCATGAATAAACATTGATGCATTATATCCTGCGTGTCATAATTGCTTGTTTAAAAATGTCGCCAAACTATTGCTGAAGGTGAAAAAATGAATCAAAATGGGTGGACTAATTTTGAGACCCTGTACACGAAATTGATAATTCACTATGAGCAACAACAGAGATCTTAGGCCTATATTGTAATAAACAGGGATAATGGTGTTGACCTGATATAATTAGCATTTTGAGATGAAGTAAAAGGCAGGTTTCGTAACATTGTCACTGCAAAGGAATGAATATTATCATGAGATAACGTTTAAGATGCCGCCGTTGTGAAGTGACATGAGTGCAAAGGAAAATAAAGAATCCAAAACATATTTTGCTCAGACAATGACTTTCACTCATCTCTGCATTCTTCTGCTGTTATTAAGGTTTGAAATGGGACCAGATGAGATTGGCTGATTCAAATGTTTCTGATCCCCGTTGCAACTGGAGCAGATGTGGATGACGTTGGTGTTGAAATTGTTTGAGTGGAAAATGGAGATTTGAAAACCATTAGCTGTGTTGTTCCTAAAAGATCCACACTAGCTTATCATCATTTTTTTATACTGGAAGGACTTCGTCATTTTGGACCTAATCCCGTTTCACCAGATAACATTTAGTTGTTTTTTAAATATAGCCTACTATATATTATTTTTTTGTTTATTTTACAATATCGTCGCATTTTTTTGTGGGGAAACTTGTGGCACCTTTAATTTAAATTTCATCCATAAAATAAGTTGTTGCCACACACATTGGTCTCATGCATATCTGATAGTCTAACTCAAATATAAATAAACTTTGAGCTAAACTTTGACCAAGGCGGGTCTCTAATGACCTCTCACTGAGTACAAAGCTACCGTCTAAATATAACTAGAATTCAACCTTGTTTCCCCAGAGCAGAGATGCATACTTAAAATAAATAAAATCATTTCTCAAGGAAGAATTACATTTACAAGGTTTTCATCTCGGATATAAACCTACTCTGTTAAGGCAAGTGGTGAACAATAAGTTATGGAAACTGGAAGAATATGATACCAGACAGCCCAATATCTATCTATCTATCTCTATCTATCTATATATATATGTATTCCAAAAATAATAAACAGTATATGCTCTTGCATAATGGTGATTTGTGTTCCGACGTCATCCTGATGTCATCCCATTTTGACGAGGAGTTTGAACTGCATCGTACCAACAACAACAACAACAACAACAACAACAACACAAATCAAACTCAGTCCTAGAGAACAGTGTCCACATCTAACAAATAGTGTGTTTACTTCTAGCCTGACGTCGACTTCCACAGACTCAATGGAGATAAGAGGGGTGGTGTTGGGCGGTGGGGGTTAAAGTGACAGTACGTTTAGGGTTATAATTTTCATTGGTTTTGACTGGAATCCTTCTCTGGTGTGTCACGAGAGCAATGAATAAGTGCACTTTAAAGATGGCCACCCGGTTAGGAACATAATATATACCTATCGTGTTCACACGCTCCACTGAACCGGCCGTCTCAGCCGCACGCAGAGGATGCTAGATTTGAGCGTTTTTTTGTGTCCGATCGGCTCGTCTAGAAGCCAGGAGAGACGTGGGACGAGGCGAGTATTATGTAACGTTGACTCGGCTGAACTCGAGGACCCTCTGTGCGCTCTGCAGGCTACAAGTAGAAGTTATTTCAGCCCTAATGACAACACAACTGACAAGATGTCTCGTCAACCCCCGGAAATACCAAGCTGACATAATAATAATATGTAATAATCGAATTCGGTTTTGACCATTCATTGTGTAGTCCCAGTAGTGGGAGCAGAAGGCTTGATGTGTTTATATGAAGATTTCAAATGTGGTATTTTCCTTTTTGTATTTTTGTCGCTGGAAGTGTCTACGTCGTCTTCAGCAATGCCTCGTAACAATAAGGGCACATCTGTAAAGCTCCTTAAAAAGAAGTGCTCTTCATTTTTCACGGCGGCACATATTTGTTCCAGAAGATGTGTGTGTGTGTGTGTGTGTGTTCGGTTGTTCGACGATATGGTCTCACTCATGCCCGGCCCTTCCGTGTGGCTCTCATGCTGTACAAATACACACCACCGCGCTCTACCTCTACAGGGATGCCATCTAACACGATCGCTATGTACAACACAACACTCAAATAAAATGCTCTGTAGATACCTCAAAGTGATGTATCTCATAAATACGTCTGTGCTTTAGTGCCCTCCCACTTTAACTCACCTAAGTAGCAAAATATACTGTAGATCTGGTTCTGTGACGCCACGGCAGCAGGATGGAGGAGGGAACTGACGTGGTTCAGGAGCTCGAGGAGCCGACAGAACCACACGGTCCTGGACTCACCCCCAAACTCACCCCCAACTCACCCCCAAACTCACGGCCACGGGACGCTGTCTCCACCTCTACCTTAACCGGGGCGAGGGAGGGATGGTGATGAACAAACACACACACACACACACACACACACACACAGCACAATGAGAATGTGTGTGAGAGAGGCGTGTCTGAGTCGCACGGAGCTGCGGGATCCCAGCAGCGAGGTTGATGATGAAGATGAAGATGAAGACTGTGATGACCAGGGGTGATGGTGATGATGGTCCTAGTGACAATTTGCGTGCAAGTGGCTGCTGATCACTGTGTGTGTGTGTGTGTGTGTGTGTGTGTGTGTGTGTGTGTGTGTGTAGTGGGGGGGGGGTACTTGGGCGGACATGTATACACCAACATCTCCGGTGTCCCCGTGTTGAAGTCCCACAGAGCGTTTGAGATGCCGACAAACTAACCTCACGTTGTTTATTGTGTCAGTTACCATGGCGTTTTCTGACGGGTTTTTTTTTTGTTGTTGGCAAAAAATTTAAAAAAGAACAAAATATACAAACGGTTGATGTATGCGAAGCTAAACGTTTTCTAACACTTTGTGGTATACATTCAGGAACATTCATGTTGAGCGTGAAAAACAAACAAATAAATTAAAACCGGAAAAACAGAACAAAATGAAAAAAAATCCCCAACAATATTCACAGTAATAATAATAATAATAATAATACAGTTAATAATAATAATAATAATAATAACAACAATAATATAAGAAGACTATTCATCGCCATAGAGTTATCGTATGTTACAAATGGTCACTAGTTTCTAGCAGTCCAGAGTCCCTGCGGAGGTGGGGGGTTATTATAGTCTTTCCTTGGAGGGTATCCAGATGTAGGGTCCAGAATGCTCCTCGATCACCAGCTTGCAGTGGCTGTAAATGTCCTCTAGGGTGTCCCCTTGGACCAGCGCTGAGGGCCGAGAGGAACACACACACACACACACACACAAACAGAGTTAGTGGAAGTAGATTTTCTTCAGTAAGGTTATACTCAAGATGTATTCATATCAGTTACTTAGCAGTAGTACTAGCAGTAGTAGTACTAGTAGTAGTACTAGTAGTAGTCGCAGTAGTAGTAGTAGTAGTAGTAGTGGCGTACCTGTGAAGAATTCCCCAAACTCCTGCTCCAGTTTCTGAGCTCTGTCAAACGTCTTCCTGGCCTGTTCCTCCGTCAGCCTCTTGTTCATGTCCCTGAGGTGTGGAGAGATATCACATGACACACAACCCACCACCGACACTACATACACATCCACTCCCGGCCCTTTCTGCAGTAACTACCACCACAGCCATAGCAGGACTTTCTCTATTTTCTCTATTGTTTTATTCTATTGCTATGCAACCTGGCACAAGAATTTCCGTCGGGATCAATAAAGTTCTATCTTATCTTATCTTATCTTATCTTATCTTATCTTATCTTAGCTACAGCAGCCAAATCAGATGAGAGAAAAACCTTGTTTTTTCACGTTAAACCTGCAGTTGTACATTTTCCCATTAGCAGCCTCTAGTGGCTCAAGTTGTAACTACAACTGTGGCTAAAACCCCAGCGATTCTCCCGTGGTGGTGGAGGTGGAGGCATGTGAGTCTGTCTGTCTGTCTGACTGACTGTCTGACTGACTGCGTGCCTGCGTGTGTGTGTGTGTGTGTGTGGTGTTCAACAAATGTACTCTTTGTAAGTCGCTGTGGATAAAAGAGTCTGCCAAATGCCCTAATGTAAATGTAAATGTGTTGTGCTCTGCAACTTTAATATTCTGAATAGTCCAGGGTAAATTAAATGTGGCTGCCGGTGGCGATGCCAGAACCCCCCCCCTCTCAGTACTCACATTAATGAATCCACAGACTTGGGTTTGATGAAGATGGCGATAGGGTAAAGTTGTGCTACTTGTAATCGCTTGATGGCGTTCCCGGACACGTCCAGTATACAGTGTTTACCCTGGAACGGGCAGACGGGCACATCAGAGTCAGAGGACAACGACAGACAACCTCCAGACAAAACGTGTGTAAAAAACGTTCCCGTCCATCGGTGACGCCGGCGGTGAGTCTCACCCTCTCCGCCACGTATTTGACCGACTGGACGCTGGTGCCGTACAGGTTGTCGTTGTACTGGCCCGCCTCGATGAACTTGTGCTCTTGGATGTCGCTCTCCATCTGCTCCCGGGACATGACGAAGTGGTAGTCTCGGCCGTCCACCTCGTAGTCCCTCTTTGGTCGGGTGGTGTCTGCGGGAGCGGTTATTGTCGGCCGGTTCAAAAAACTAAAAACAAGCTTACAACTTAAAGGTCCCCTGTCATGCCACCAGGTGTGAGCGTGATTAGCCATTGCGAGGCCGTTTCACGATTGCCATGTGACTACCGTTTAGTGACATCACAAGTGGGAACGTCCTGACTAGATCAGTTCACCTGTCGGTACAGTCCACTGGGTAGGCTGGTAGACTGATCTAGTCAGCATACATCTAGGTGGACATTCCCACTTGTGATGTCACTAGACGGTAGTCACATGGCAACTGTGAAACGGTTTGCAATGGCTAATCACACGCACACCTGGTGGCACAATATGTCCCATTTAACTCACACATGCACACAGACCATATCGTCTCCAACTAAGGAGGAATCCATGTGAAGACATCCAATACAATAGATCTTACAGTGTGTGAGAACCAAACGTAACAGCGGCACACACTTGCGCGTGCAGTCGACAAAATCTTAATTGGATGTCCTTGAAGATACAATAGTTAGACGAGAGGTGATATGTCACTGTTGTCATGTTTGAGGCTATGAGGCTATAAAGAGGTCACACTAGAACAGGCACATCACACGTCAAGACTCACAAAGAGAGAGAGAGAGAGAGAGAGAGAGAGAGAGAGAGAGAGAGAGAGAGAGAGAGAGAGAGAGAGAGAGAGAGATGTGCACAAAAAAAAAACCCACTTTTGGACGCCCTTACCTTGCTGTTTCCCGGCACTGTTAGCGGCTTTAGTTTTATTAATTGGTACATTGAAATAAAAACACAAAACAAACACACAGATGGATAAATAAAAGCATGCAAAATCAAAACGGGTAACATTTGGGGTTACGTACACATGGCGTGCACACACACACACACACACACACACAGACACACACATAACGGGCCCGCCGCGCAATACCGACCCATGTTGCCGTGGATACAAATGGTGTACCAGTACCACACCATCACACCGAGCAACCGAGTGTGACCGGCAGCGGTGATGCGGACACGGACATGGCTGAGTTGACATTTGTCCACAGCGCTGGAAGGCACACGGCTGTTTGAATCTGATCTCGTCTCACATGACCTCATCTAATGTAAACTAACTCAATGTGATCTAATCCAAACTGACCCAAAGCATTCTAATTTCTGATAACCCAATATCATCTAATCTAAATCAACCCAATCTTATCTAATCTAACTAATCCAAGTAACCTAAACCAGTCCAATCTAACCTGATTTCATCTGAGTAATCTAATGTAATCTAATCGAAGTAATCCTAAATAAATCTAATCTAACCTAATCTAATCTAATGTAACTCATTCGAGTCGAATGTATTCTAAGCCTAACATGCCAGCAGGTGTATTCTGCTGGCATATTGGAATCGTATTGCCTCATCGGATCATAAAACAATATCATAAACAGTCTGTTGTTCTTCCGTCCTTTGGTTGTCTGCATTGACAACCAAAAGGTATGAATGGTGACGTTCCGTCCGGATCCTGAGCTGGGAAAGCTGTGGTTTTGGTTTTCTGAATACTCACGTGGGACACAGGAGCCAAACTTTTCCGGGAACTCCGAGATCAGGTCGTCGTTAAGCCGGTCCTTCATGGGCCCCAGGATGATGACGGGCCGGGCGTAGTTAACTAGAGCACCGGAACACAGATCCTGACTCAGATAGACGTGTGACTGGTGTGTTTGGTAGAGCAGCCCTCTGAGGGTTCACAGCGTGGAACACAGAGGTTGGATTCAGGAGGGACCACTACTTACTCTCTTGCCTCATCACCGGCTCATAGGAGAGGATAATCTCTTCCTGGCTTCCTGTTGGGATACAACGCACACACACACACACACGCACACGGACACACACACACACACACACACACACACATCATTTTGTCCCAGGTTTGCCTTTGTATTTAATATAAAAACAATATATTACACACTTTACTCTTACTCCCCTAGCTAGCGCTGATTTAGAAAGTATGCCCGATGACTTTTTGTGTCAAATGTGTAAAAAAAAAGAATCTGAATCTTTTCCACGACTGTAAAAGGCTGAGAAAGTTGCCATGAGGCTATAATAATAACATGTCATTATGTACATGCACGAATACACAGAATAATCATGTGCATTTGATTGTAGATGAACCATTTGACCGACCGGAGACATTTCCCTCACTAAATGGGTTTGCAAAAAACGACATTCAAATGACTGAACCTGGGCTTTGCTATTTGGCTGAGTGGCTGGTTGAGACATGCAGGTCATCATGCAACTACAGGGGGGAACCCGTTAGTGCAAAGTTAGTTCGTTAAGACGTAATTAAAACAACAACAATAAACTTGGAGCGGGTGTTTTGATGAGGCTGTCGATGAGGCTGACGACAAAAGCTGGCTTTGTGTGACCACATGGGCACTAAAACCGAGCCAATCAGGTGTGTGGAGCCAATCATGTGTGTTTCTGTTGGCCAATCAGAATGTTTTCTATGCCCGATGCATATTGAAAGTTTCTTGAAATATTGTACCTCTGAATTTTTAAATGTGTAAAATACAAAAAATACAAAACATTCATCACAATTATAAAGTAAGAAAAAACATGACATTAGCGTGATATTCATGAGCACCATGCGAACATGCATTAGCCTTTATTAGCATTACAAAGTCAGTGTCAACCCGGGAGCGGAAGCCTTCGTAGCATGCAGGAGCCAACCCTGGAGTTGTACTCACATTCAGAAGAACGTATTCAGTGTGAGCGCTCGTTCACAGATGATATTGCCAAGGTTTCAATCACGTATTAAATCACGCGGTGACAGCCAGCCACTTTAATGACTTCAAAGTACCGGTAATTCTAAGGGAAGTTCTGCCTAAAAATAGCAGCTTAATGAAGCAGCCGCTGCTGGCAGGAACTAACATCACCTCCGCACCTAGCTAATGAAGGAACGACATGTGTCATAAAGCACGCCATTAACCAATCAATTATTAGCCCAATCCAATGAGTGGGTGTGGACGGAGGTGCCCTCCCAGTACTTAATAATACTGGTCATGTTGGGGACAAAGGGATTTATTTGACGTTGTTGTAATACACAGTTGAGATTGACGCCCAAGTCAATCTGGCTGCAGGCCTGGTGTTTAGACTGCATCAAAACATTGGAAATTGAGTTCATATATAAATATTATTTGTATGAATTGAATGTGACAATATTTAACATTACATCGTAAAAAATCTACATGTAGTCATGAACAATGCATCAAATATGAACATTTTCATTTGATTGTCTTTTGTCAAATCGTTATTTTTGTCAAATAATTTATTGTCAATGTATTAACATGTTTATGACGTTAACATCCAAATTGTACGAACGTTTGGACTGCGGTGTTGACAGAGGTTAGGAACGGTAGACACTCAGAGACACGTGCACCCGGCATGCAAAGAATACAAATTTGTAATCAATACAAATTTGAACCCGGGGTGATGCAGCGGGGGGGGGGGGGGGGGGGCGTCGCTGCGTAAGAGGCAAGCGTTAAGAGGTGATGGGGGCTGCAGGCTTCAGTTGGAACCACTTACTGAATGTCTTGGTCCCATACCCATCATCACCCAGTCCCAGGATGTCCTACAGGGTACCCGGACGTCCACAGAGAGACACAGAACACACAGTGGGGAAAGAGATAGAGAGAGAGAGAGAGAGAGAGAGAGAGGAACGACACCAGATACCAAGAGAAGGGAAAGGTGAGAGGCGTTGAAAGGCTGCCTTCAGTTTAGAGGCCAGAAGGGCCTGAAGTCCCGCCTGTGAACACGAATCAGCCAGCAGAGGGCGCCAAATACACACTGTTGAAGCCTGATTGGGGGGCTTCAGGGTTTCAGCTTGACTAACAGCGTGTTTTATCTGTTGACTGATTGGTGCTCAAGACAAGCGACTCAGACCACTCTGCACCAGGAGATACAGGAAGTGACGACAGAGGAAAGCAGGAAACCGTACAGAAAGGAACCCAGACCCGACTCTCGAGACGCAAAGTCGTACCCGTTTGCTTGCCTATCGACCACTGCACGTGTGCCCTACTCTGTGTGCGTGTGTGTGTGTGTTCAGACAGATGTGTGTGTGTGTGTGTGTGTGTGTGTGTGTGTGTGTGTGTGTGTGTGCGCGTGTGCGGCCGTGGCTTACTTACGGTCCGAGTCACTGCCGTCTTGGTCGCCATCTCTGTTCTTGTAGAACGGAAACTTTCGTGTGAAGATGAAATTCTTTTTACGTTTGTCATTGAATGACTGTGGAGGAGAGGGGGGGCGTGGGGGTGGGGGTGGGGGGACAGGTATGTGTGACTGGTGGACATTTTCATGCAGACAATAACACAAACAACAAACAAACAAACAAACAAACTGGCAGCAAAGACAGCTCTGTGTCAAGAAGTCAGGGCTCGGGGTCGCTCAGAAAGATATAAAGGGAACCAAGAAGGTAAGCCATGGGCCTGTACCTGTTGTTTAAACCCTGGCTAACCCTAAAACTGTTTAAGAATAAACTGCAAGTATTTTAGCCAACTTAAATCAAAGTTTTATGCGACGCCCAATATCGTGAATTAAACAAGAATGGTTTTATAGAAATGGTATCAAATTAAAACATACTTTTATTTCCCAAAGGCTATAAAATAACATTTAATGCTTTTAAGCCCCTTACTGCCTCAAAATGCATTTGGCCTTAGAAACGCTAAGAAAAAAAGAGAAATAATAATTAGCAATAACAATTATAAATATACATTAATAAATGGTTTATGACTAAGGGTTTAATGACACCATCTCCTCCCACAGTAGAACTTTGCTCCCGCTAACTTCTTGACAGGCCCTGGCGGTTGGCATCGCGAGGCGCACGGAGACCACCGACGTATATATATTAAATAACATTAAATGAATAGGAAAATCATAAGACACCAGGGGAAGCGAGGTGAGAGACACACAACCATAAAAATAAAATAAAATACAAATTCATGCCGTGAGGAACGTAATCAGGGTTCAGCGCATCAGCGGAGGAACCAAAAACGAGCCAAACTGAGCAGCACAGGGAGGGGGACGGAGGCGTGGAGGATGACTTTGAGCGGGAGCTGAGGCGGAACCACTCGAGTGACGGATAATCGATGGCTGACAGCGGAGCCAAAATGGCCGCCGCCGCCGATGAAGGTGTTCCTCGTCACACGCTGTAGACCGCGATGACCGCCAACCGCCCCCCCCCCCCACCCCCACACACACACTCTTGTGTGAAACATTAGCATATTGAAGACGCAAGCTTTAATGTGCATTAAGTGAGAGCAAATGGCTGCTTAATAAAGGGGATTATTTGAGGTTGGAGATCTGCTTCGAAGTCTAATTTTCCCTCTTGATTTGGGACATTGATTTTTCGTCAAGATGTCGTTCCCTCCGTGTTCTACGGGGAGCTTGAGATGGGGGGGTGTGTTGATGAACGTGTGTGTCCTCCTAACACACAGATACTCTCGTGTGTTACTGAATGAGATGTTATGAAACTCGTTCTATTAACCTTGCTTGCCATTATGAATGCTTGAAACCTGCTCTGTTCTAATCTTTATGTACCACAGTGATATATTGCTGACTCTTTCAACAAATGTACTCTTTGTAAGTCGCCTTGGATAAAAGTGTCTGCCAAATGCCCTAAATGTAAATGTAAATGTAGATGTATCTAATCATATAGTCATGCTATGCATTTATCCATGACATTTCTGCAAATGTGCATCTAAAATAAAACAATGTGTTGAAATGAGACGCCTTGTCTTGACTCCACGGTGTGTCACATGGCGGTCTTTACAATTAGCACACATTATACGAATAAAACGTGGAGTCATCAGATCCTGACTGAGGACATAGGGACACACTCACCCCTTTGGAGTCGATGGAGCCTGGCTTGGCGTTGAACTTCACCGTCTTCAGACGCGCCCGCTCCTTACGTTCCACCCTATCATCACCGGGATAATTCTTAATTAATTCATTAATTAATTGTCGAGTCATCACCACTGCAGTGTGTGGTGTGCCTCTTCGAAAAGCTATGAACAAGAAATTAACTTGATGAGATGTTGACGAGCGATTTCCCCGAAAAGGTCACGAGCAGATTAATAGATTGTTTGTTTGTTTGTTTGCAAATATCGTTTCGATTACCAGAGAGAACAGAGATTTCCCCCCCCCCGAGATGCGGATAAAATCGGACTAAAAACCGCTGATTTGCTCTCTCTCTCTTGTTCTCTCTTTACAACTCTTGAATCCTACCTACAGCAGCTTTGCATTTGGTTGCACCTTTTTATTACTTTTTATTGGATCTTTAGCATTTTTCAGAATTTATATGTTATTACTCTCTGTTTAACGTTCAATGTCAGGCACCATTTGCACAAAAGCTCATTCTTTGTTTGCAAAAACTAAGGCAATAAAGCTGATTCTGACTTAAAGAGTTCAGAGTTGTTAGTATTTATGTTCATAAGAATACTGTACACTGAATACTGTTCAGAAGAAAACTTTTTATTCTAGTTACTAGGTACTATTACTAAATGTTTAGAATTTGTTTAGAAGAATACTGCAGGAGTGAATGGGGAGGAAGCATTCCATTGTACTCGTTACACATGGCAATAAAGGAATCTTGAATCTAAAGTGTTGTGCTGACCGTCTCTTGCTGGGGATGACGCCCATCTCCTCGCTGTCGCCGTGCGGCGTGGCGCGGCGAGCCTGCCACCACTCGTCGTCCGAGGCGTTGATGACGTGCAGGATGTCCCCGTAGCGGAAGCTCAGGCCCTGGCTGGGCAGCCCGCTGTCCTTGGCCTTCTCGTAGTCAAACAGGGCCCTGGGAGCGCGCACACACACACACACACACACACACACACACACACACACACACCACACACACACACACACACACACACACACACACACACACACACACACACACACACACACACACACACACACACAAACAATCACATGCGCACACATATGCACACGCACAAAAGAGAGAGAGAAGAGAGAGAGAGAGAGAGAGAGAGGGGGGGGGGGAAGAGAGAGTTTTCCTATTGTGACTTTCTTGTGTCTTTTCTTGCAGTTTAGGATCGAAAGAACAAAACTTTGGTGACATTGTCAGTCCTTAAGACATTTCAGTGCCTGTCTCAACTGTTCAATAAAAGTAATGGAGTGAATAGGTTATTGGTATCAGCATTGGCAGTGATACGAGAGAGAGAGAGAGACAGAGAGAGAGACAGGGAGAGAGAGAGAGAGAGAGAGACAGAGAGAGAGAGAGAGAGACAGAGAGAGAGAGAGAGAGAGAGAGAGAGAGAGAGAGAGGAGAAGAGAGAGAGAGAGAGAGAGAGAGAGAGACAGGGAGAGAGACAGAGAGAGAGAGATGGAGATAATGCACCATCAAAACGCAGGCAAAAGACCAATGTGTCAGAAAGTGAAATAGCCCCCACCTGACGTAGAGGGATCTCTTCTGATTGGTTCGTAGTGACCCTGACCCAGAACTCATGCTGTGGTTCATCATCTGCTCCCGGAGGTCGTGGATAGCCAGCATTTAATCTTTTTTTATAGTCGTCTTTATAGTTTTATAGTGTGCTAAAGTATTGACCTTTCTGTCTACTCTTCCACGACAAGTTCCTCAGATCCTTACTTTTCCCCACTCAACATGTGCTGAACGTGTGTGTCCACACAGAGGGATTCAAAAGGTATACACAAGCATACCTCATTCCCACCTAAAGGTGTCAAGTTCAACCTTGGTTTTGGACAGGAATGCTCCATCTATGATTGGCGACTTGGCAACAGCTGTGATTGGCTCAAACTAGTTCTGAGTCAAGTCATGTCACTTCAGAGCGCGACCAATTAAGGAATTGAGATCGAACCACTGAATAACACATTCCACCAAATAAGACTCAAAACAACCCTTGAGGTGTGTCCTGAACACATCATTTAATTCACGCGCGGGATGGAGTTAACTCCAAATGAGTCCATTCTAAAACTGCCCGACTCCAAACCGTGGAATCGTATAAACAAGTGAATTGAGTTCATTTGTATGTTGTTTATTTAGATTTAAATAAAAAGGTATCAGCCGGTGACCTCCACCCCAGCGCCACCCGGCTGAGCCCTGGTGGCCGGCGGTCGGCCCTCACCTTCAGGTCGGTACTGAGCCACGATGGTGACCATCTGGCCGGCCCCCTTCAGCGCGGCGGCCGCCTGCTCGTGGGTGGCGCCCCGCAGGTCGATGCCATTCACCTGCACACACGACACGATGACAGAGAGTCAGCAGGGGGTGGTGAGAGAGAGAGAGAGAGAGAGAGAGAGAGAGAGAGAGAGGGGAGAAAGGAAACAAAACTAGGACAGAAATTTATCTTTTGCATTGTTTTAGTTCTGTGTGTCTGTCTCCCATTGTGCTGTGTTTTATATTGTCATTTATTTTTAGCTTATTTATGTGTTATTTTAGTGTGTGTGTGTGTGTCTGTGTGCACACACACACGCACGCACGCACGCACGCACACACAGCGTTTGCCCCAGTTTGTATGGTAAAATGCATCGGGGATATTTGGATTTTAGTGTGTTGGGTTACATTTAAACCTTAAGTGGTAGGAGGGCACTGGGTGACACACTCACACACACGCACACACACACACACATGCACACACGCACATACACACACACACACGCACGCACTTAACAATAGAAAGCCACTAAACATGTGTTGTGGTGCTGTAATTAAGAACAGAAAAAGAGAAAAAGAGAGAGAGAGGAACAGAGAGACAATGAGAGAGAGAGAGAGAGACATAGAAAGACAGAGAGACAAAGAGAGAGAGACAGAGAAAAACAAAGAGAATGGGAGAGAGTGAAGAGGTTATTCTTAGAGCTGAAAATGAGGGCACTGCTGGAGCGCTAACCGGCTGCCTTCATCGAGGAAGACTCAGGTCGTGATTGGACTGAAGTGGGCGGGGCCACGGGTGTCAGGCTGGTGTAACACAGGGCCGGGTGATGCGGCCAAAACCTTCTATTCAGATATAGTAGGTCATCTCAATAACACTATGTATGCTATACATAAATAGTTTGTATAAAATAACCACATTGTACTGCCTAGTTTTATACTCCTGTAATGAGATGTTTTATAAATAACTATCAGTAATGTGGAGTAAAGGCAGCGAGAACAGTCTGGTGGGTTCAGGAATTAACATCACTTTCCAGTAACGCCTGTGAAACAACAAAGCGTACAAAAGCGAACACCATATACACCTTATATTGCCTTATATTGCCCCGCCCCCTCATAGCACGTCCCAGAGACAGGACCACCCCCCAGTCTGCTGAGTGCTGTGGCACAATGCACCGGGACAATATTACAATTAGCTGGGAAGATCATCTCCTCTCGTTAACTGCGCGAGGATGTGTGTGTGTGTGTGTGTGTGTGTGTGTGTGTGTGTGTGTGTGTGTGTGTGTGCGTGTGTGTCCGTGTGTGTGTGTGTGTGTGCGTGTGTCACAGGTGTCTCGCCTCCACATCCGCGCCTCTCCCCTCCCGCTACGCGCCCTTTGCGCTCCTCGGCGCATGCGCAACGGCAGGAGCGTCGATGACGCTGCCTGAAGCACGACTCTGCGCACCTGCTCGTTATTATTAATCACCGCACCTGTCCCTTGTATCCAATCACCTTTCACCCCTATAAGAACGTGGTCGACACCCCACTCATCGCCAAGTTCTTCCCAGAACCCAGGAGGATTAACGTCTTGCGGTTAGCCTACCTTTTTTTTTGCCAACTCTGGTTTTTTTCCTTTGTTCTCACCCCGTCCCCTCCTCGTCTCTCCAGCGTCCCGGACCCCCTCTGCAGTTGCCCTCCCAGGGATCACTATCCCTTCCCCTCCTTCTAGCCAATTTAACTTCACGCAGTTATTGTGCCAACCCCTCGGCAGTGCAATTTTCTGAGGCCAATTTAACTTCACGCAGTTATTGAGCTATTCCCGGTTTTTGTGCAGCTGCCGTCCCAGGGATCACTATCCCTTCCCCTCCTTCCTCTCCTCGGCACCCCAGCATCCCGGATCTCCGCAGCTGAGCCGTGCCGACCTGCAGAGCCCTCACCCTGCTCCACCCGCAACCCTCTACAACTCCTGCGAGCACCCTGACATTTCTTAGTGACATATGTTTGTGCCAACCACCGTGTGTTTTCTGTATTAAACCGCCCCTCTGGGCTTGTGCTCGAACTGACTTCTCCTCCATTGCTGTGCGCCTGGGTCATCCCCCCCTCGCCCCCCTAACAGAATCGACCTAGATTCTTATTTCATTTGGTACACAATGTTATTCAGCTGGCCGACGACGAGTTGAAATATTCAGATTTGACCCGGTTGTGATGTTGCAGGTGTCTGGGAAAGCGCTCAGGAAATCTAACGGAAGGCAATGTGAAATCTGTTAGAATGATACATTACGGTATATTTATACGCAGCTATTTATATGGGCCAGGCCAAGAATATCTCTTTTTTGATCATTTCAGCCAGTAGTCCATTAGCTACAGTGAGCTTAATTACAACAATCGGCTGAATTAGGCTACTGGGCTGTAGGTGAAGGGGTCCTTGGGAAAATATGTATTATACAAATCCCCCTGTCGCTGTAGGGCAGGCGGGAGGGTTATGATTTGTGTTAATACTGTTAAGCAAACAAATGTGAATCATGCTGTTTATTGTGCTTTTGCTTTGACCTTTTACTTTTTGAAAGTCAGTGCCTGAAATCCAACCCAAGTTGCAATGTGGCTTTGGGTCAAACAGAACTATGGATCTGCCGATACACTATGTTCCACTGTGACCTTTGCATTGTACTAAATATCATAGCGCAGGACAGAGGACAGAGGAGAGAGGAGACAGGAGAGAGGAGATAGGAGAGAGGAAAGAGTAGATGGGAGAGAGGAGAGAGGAGGGAGGAGGGAGGAAAAAAGATTGAGGAAAGGACTAAGGAGTGTGGAGAGGAATAAGGATAGAGGAGAGAGAAAGAGGACATAAGACACAGGAAAGAGGAGATACTAGGGGGAGAGGAGAGATAAATTAGGAGAGATGAATGAGGAGAGAGAACTGAGGGAACTAAGGAAACTAAGGAGAGAGGAGATGGGAGAGAGGACACAGGAGAGAGGAGATGATAGAGGACTCAGGAGAGAGGAGAAATGAATGAGGAGGGAGGGAAAAGGATTGAGGAAAGGACTAAAGAGAGAGGAGAGGAATAAGGAGAGAGGAGAGAGGAAGAGGACACAAGACACAGGACAGAGGAGATACAAGAGAGAGGGGAGAGATAAATGAGGAGAGGAGAGAAGACAGGAAACTAAGGAGTCTAAGGAGAGAGGAGGTGGGAGAGAGGACACAGGAGAGAGGAGAGAGGAGATGATCGAAGACAGAGGACAGAAGGAAGGGAAGAGGACATACACGGAACACAGAAGAGAAGGAAGCGGCCGGGAGGACTCACCGAGAGGATCTGGTCTCCCCTCCTCAGCTCGCCGCTGAGGTCGGCGGGCCCCCCAGCCAGGATGAAGGACACGAAGATGCCCTCACCGTCCTCGCCGCCCACGATGTTGAAGCCCAGCCCCGTGGAGCCCTTGTGCAGGACCATCTTGCGCGGCTCCCTGTACACGCAGTTCAGGTAGTACATGAGGTCCGGGGACTCGGACGGACGCATCATCCTCACGGCACTCGCTCACAAACACACACAGACACACACACACACACACACTGCCGCCACCAGCGTCCCACAAACAGACAGCGGGTGGACAGTAAACAGGAGGAGGAGGAGGAGGAGGAGGAGGAGAAAACAAGAGCGTGCACAGACAGACGGACACGTGCGAGGACACGCATGGACCGACCAACCGACGGGTGGACGGACACACGGAGACACTGGGCGGCTTCGTCGGCAGAGTGAGCAGAAACAAGAGGAGAAGGGAGATGGAGAGAGAGAGAGAGAGAGAGAGAGAGAGAGAGAGAGAGAGAGAGAGAGAGAGAGAGAGAGAGAGAGAGACATGTGTATCCCCGCTGGCCGCTCGCAGGCTGCGCACCAAACCTGGACTCACTCACTCACACACACA
>PIJE02000707.1:5658-18922 GCA_002895965.2 Coryphaenoides rupestris | reverse complement strand
TGTCTTCGTGGAGGACACAGGAGAAGCCGCAGAGTGACGAGAGAGAGAGAGAGAGAGAGAGAGAGAGAGAGGAAGCCACAGGGGGATAGTGCTCTACTTAGGAGGAATTGTCCCAATTCTGATAGAAAAAGGAGGGACCCCATCGCGTACTATCTCTGGCCCGCCCATCCCAGCACACACACACACACACACACACACACACACACACACTTTCGTTTCGTTTGTTTGTCTAAAGGCCACCACACTCATCTGACATAAAACAATTCAAATACACAGGAGGGACAAGAGCATGATTTTTATTCTCCTTTCAGAGAACCAACGACCACAAACATCGTCTACTACGGTGACGGACTGCCACCTACTGTCAGCCACATGCATTGCATCACGGCTACATCACTGTGGGTCATTTCGCTCGAGGCCCTTCGCTCTGCTGCTCTGAAGCTGTTAAAACGAAGCACATGGCCTCCACTGTGCATCAGACCTCAGTGACCGATCTGTTCCCCACAAAGGGTTCTAAAAAACCAGAAGAGACCGACAGTTAATTGACAGAATCCCCCATCAATACACCAGGCATGACCGCATCGACGCCGCTTAAGACACAAAGTAGTGCCAGTGAGAAAAATCCTCGTCAGTCAGGCTAAAATTTGGCGCCGACCTTCCATGTTTGTTTGGGGGCGACTCGGAGTACGACTCGGAAACGGCGATGCCACTTTCTCGCCACTTTTCCCCCACGCAGGACGTTGTTGAAAAGGCTTGTGTGATGACCACAGGGCACAGCGTCGGTGGAGCGAGACACATGGCCGGGGGGGTTAAAGAGCCACCGGCGGGAATAAAATCCGAACCTGTGCCAGAAGTCCACCAGAGGGCACCTATCATGGTTGGTTTCAGCCGTTTGTTATGTTGTCGGGACATAAACCTTCCTCGTATCTCCTGAGGGGCCACACACAAAGCCACATAAAACGTTTATATTCTGATAAAAAGAGGCTCTAAACCTAGCGGAATTATTGCCGTTTCTATTGGCTTTTGTAAGGCACATTGAGATGCCTACATGAAATCCTTGTGCCTCATGAAATCTGCCGTTTGTATAATCTTGAGGCTTTGCATTTAGAAATGCGTCTTTTTCATCATCGTTAGCAGCATCATTGTTTGCGTCATAATCAGCAAACTTTGCAAACCGTGTCTACCTGTGTGAAAGTGTGTGACATTTGCCCCAAAGTCCCCTCATTTGAGAAAACACTTGAGGTGGTTAGCAGGTGGTTAATAATCCCATTAATCCCATAAATCTCTGGAAGAAGGGGCGCATGAGATTGCAGTTCTGCTTGAAGAACTCGCATTGAGAACAAGCTGAAAATATCCTCACACCCAAATGGAATTCAAAAGCCGCACATCACGAGACACGGGGCTGCTCGACTGTACTCGAGTCCGGTCTTGGTCGACTTTGTCTGGCCGCCCCCACCCCCCCCGGTCTTGGTTTTGAATCAGACTCGGTTCCCCTTCATGACTTGATGTGGACTTGGACCGCTCCATGGACCGTCGAGACGAGACGTGTGTAAAACGAGAGGCCCGTCACACAACAGCCACTGGCTATAAGGTTGGCAAGCATGTCGGGTGACACGGCGCTCAGCGACAGCCTCCGTCTGGACCGCACCTGAGAAGGGCTGCGGTGGATCGCATATGGAGCCGTGTTGGCACGCTACATGGCGGTCACGCTTGACTACAAAGGACACCTGTCCCTATTCTCGGCATACAACATCAGCCACGGCTCATCGCTAAAACGTATGCCCTCGGGAGAACTCTATTACGCTCCGGTGTGAACGTTTGATATAAACCCGTGTGTAGTCCAAACGACCATTTAAAAAATGCTCATATTTGTTCAAATTTGCTCCTGTGACCGCGACAGAGGCAGGGGAACAGCTACGGAGTTGGAGCTCCAAAGGTGCGACCAAACCTGTGCCATGTGTTGGGGGGGAGATAAGTGTGAGGCTTCCCATTTAACCCAACAGGAAGGGCGAAAGAAATCATAGTGCCGGAAAAAAAACCGGAGAGTCTCGCAGGCTTAGTGAAGAAGAGAATGGGAAGGGGGGGGGTTTGCGGCCGGAAGAGGTGAGGGCGGTGGTGACGTTGACAATGTTGGTGGTGGTGATGATGATGGTGGTGGTGGGTGGTGGTGGGGAGGGGCTGGGGGGTTTGGGGGGGCCGCATGCAGTTCTTGCACGGTGGTGGTTAGGGGGCTGAACAGGTAATCCAAATATTATTGAGATTGGTAATGGGATATGGGGTAAAATGTGTAAATGTGAATTCATAAAACCATTATAAATAAAGTACTGTCGTGCTACAGAGATGCCCTGGCCGACGTCGAAACATGTCTGTTTGCTGCAGACCCCAACACACATTATTATAATAAAAATGTCAAATTGTGGTGCAGAAATGATCACGGCCACTACAGTGATGCGTGGGCATGGAGGAGGAGGACGAGGGGGGTGGGGGCGGTGGTGGTGGAGGTGGTGATGGGTGCGTGGGGGGAGGGGATGGCGGTGGTGGAGGAAGGAGGAGGAGGATGGGGAGGTGGAGGTGGTGGAGGAAGAGGAGGAGGGAGGGTGAGAGGAAGGTGTGGGAAGGAGGAGGGAGGAGGAGGTAGGAGGAGGAGGAGGAGGGGGTGGGGAGTGGGGTGGAAGGGAGGAGGAGGAGGAGGAGGGAGGAGGGGAGGAGGAGGAGGGGGGGGGAATGGAGGAGGAAGGAGGAGGAGGAGGAGGAGGAGGGGGTGGGGACACTGGCGGTGGTGGAGGAGGAGGAGGAGGAGGTGGTGGGTGCATGGGCGGTGGTACCTGGTGACGTCCGTGTCGGGGAACAGGCCTAAGTGATAGGTGGGGAAGGGGACAGAGTGCAGGAGGCTCTTGTCGTCCTCCAGCGGGGAGTAGTGGCGGGGGGAGGGCAGTTTCTCACACAGCTTGTTCACAGTGCTGTAAACGGGCTCGGGAGGCCTGGGTGGGGAGGGGGTGAGGAGGGGTGAGGCAGGAGGGCGAGGAGGGGGTTAGGGGGTTGAGGAGAGGGGGAGCGGGGGATTAGGGAGTGAGAGACAAGAGCTAAGGTTAGTGCCCAGTGTGAAGGGGATAGAAAGGGGTGAGGGAGGGAGGGAGGGAGGGAGGGAGGGAGGGAGGGGAGGGGAGGGGAGGGGAGTTAATACATTTCTGTTTCCGAAAAGAACCAGAGAAAGGCGGGAAAAAACCAGGAGGAAGACAGGAAAACACTGAACACAACCAGGATTAACCGATCGCGAAAGAAGGGGATGGCAGGCAATAAGCAAAGGCAGGAAAAAGACTTCTTGGAAATGCGAAATGGGAAAATATTCAAGAGCAAAACTGGTGATGCTGATTCACCGGAGGGTGGGGGTGAGATGACTGACGAGAGGGGGTGTGGCCATGCGGCGTGCAGGTGCAGTGGGCGGCAGACGGTGTGAAGGGGAGGGGGGGGGGGGCGGGCGCAGGGGGGCTGGGTCTCACCGAAGCTGGAAATGCTGGGACTCAAACCTGTGGCCGTCGCTGTCGTCGAGGGAGGGGTTTCTAATCGGGAGGCGAGGGGGCAGAAAGACATGATGAGTCATCGTGGCGCCGGCCGGTCGCTCCCGGGGGCGGGGCAGACATTTATTTTTAACTGATGGACCCGAGATATAAAAATAACAGACATGATCCAATATAATATAATATAATATAATTGTTCATTATTGGACTATTATTAGACATTACTATTATTGTTATTCATGTAAAATCTATAAAAGTATGAAATACAAAAGAACATAAAAGAAATATATAGACAATATAAAAAGTACATCATGGACTGACAACAAAGGCATGCGACAGAGAACCACACGGACGTAGTGCGAGGTCACACGGATGGACGGACGGACTCAAATGAAAACGAGTTTAGAACACATACACACCACACACACATCCTCAGAAACGCTGCAGCGCACACACACACACACACACACACACACACACACACACACACCAACATCGCCGCCGCTGCACCATGTGACCTTCTGCGCTCACATGACACATCCCATCATCAGCATCAGAATCAGCTTTATTGCCTTAGTGTTTGCAAACAAGGAATGTGCTCTTGTGAAATTGGTGCATAACATAGCATAGTATAGTGTCCGTAGGGGATGGGAGTCAGTGGGGATCAGTGGGGATATTCATCCATCAACAACAACAACAACTGATCGATTCGGATTCCAAATATTTGATTTTATCAGGTCGTCCACAGACGGGCCTCCCATCTTTGTCTCGTCATCCCGGTCCTCCATACACATGGCGATCTCTTCAGTAGTTTCCACGTCCGCATCCTTCTTCAATATATCCACGAATGTTTTTGTGGAACCACCCCGCTCCCCGTGTGGACGCGGGTGGAACCACGATGGACACTGGTACGCACGCCGCCATGTTCTGAATTCTAACGGGGCTCTGAACTCGAAAGCAACGCCATGCGCAATCATGTGAGCTTGTTCAGGGCATTGTTTACGCCCTGAATGTGTATCTGCACCACTGATTTGCTGGTGTGTGTGTGTGTGTGTGTGTGTGTGTGTGTGTGTGTGTGTGTGTGTGTGTGCGTCCGTGCGTGAACAAAGTTTGTTGTGATGCTTGGAGCAACAGTTCTGCTCCTGCAGATTAAATTAGAGTCGACTAATAGGCAGTGTACACATTAGCATGCTCCACAGCTCACTGATGCAGGCACACACACATACATGTACACACGTACACACACACACACACACACACAGTCCGTCACCCGCACAAATGCACACTGCATACATGAGCATGACAACATGCACTACTACATCATCCACACACACACACACACACACACACACACACACACACACACACACACACACACACACACACACACACACACACACACACACACACACACACACACACACACACACACACACACACACACACACACACACACACACGGCAAGATTCATAGACTGTCACTATTCACCCTCCGCAGGCTGCCTCTCTGTCTGACAGACCGTCACGTGTTCATGGGTATTATGTGGCCCTTGGCAGCCTCCAGCTGACTGAACTGATCCCATGGCCCTGAGGATTTTGGGAGCCGCAGCGATCCTGGAGTCACGGCCCCCGCGCGCCGTTTCATGTTATGCCGGCCGTGGAGTCAGTGTCCGACTCGTTCGTGACACAACCGAGACAGCTTCCGGAAGGCCCGGGTTCTGTGCCGTCTCCCCCCCCCCCCAGAAGTTCAGCGATAGCAGAGTGGGACTTGCTGCATCCCAGATTAGTGTTAAGAGTCCTGACTTCAAGTACCGACCAAGAACGTTCCTCATCTGTGTGACGGTCAGCACTGCTTCCATGCTCAGGCCTTAGCTGTCAGGGGTAGAACAGTGTAGCATGGTAACGGTCCCTGGGTTCGATCCCCAGTGTCCGGCGGCTACCTGTAGGCTTGCAAGCAGCCCTAACCCCTAATGTTGCTGCTTCCTGACGTCACTCAAAATCACTTTGGACTGCCGGTTATATAGATAAATAGGAACAATTGAACATCACATACTGTATCTACATAATGTTGCACATAGAAGTGACTCATTGGTATAATACACAGATTTTTGTGCAATGCGATGTATATTTCGATGTATGTTGAATAAGCACAATTTGGTGGTAAATGACCGGCGGCGGGAATCAAATTTTAATCCGAGGAGGAGGAGGAGGAGTTAAAATATCCCCACCGCCACATTGACACATTGTCACATTTGCTGCGGCGTGCGCTTCGCTGACTCCAGTGGCGGCCGTCGGGAAGACACCGCCGTAGGGGACACCGCGCAGACGAGGACAGCAGCCAGAGGGGCGGTCAGGACAGCTGGATCTTCTGGGCTTGAATCATTTATAACGCGGGACATGTTTCTGCCCGGGAGATGAGGACGACGGGGGGGGGCTTTAATCCACACTGGCAGGAGGAGGAGGAGGAGGAGGAGGAGGAGGAGGAGGAGGAGGCAGCAGCGAAGGAAGGAACTCAAGGTGGCATTTAGAAGCAGTCGAGTTCCATCACTTTGATTCTGAATTCTGAACACGCGCAGCGACTTGAGACTTGAGACATTCTCCAGCAGTTCACAATTCTCTTTGAGATTTGTGAAGTCGAGAGCTGGTTGGCTGCCGGTCACTCGGTAATATGTGGAGGGAAAGGGCAACTTTTCAAAGAGAATTGTAAGGGCAAAACGACTTCGAGGGGGGAAATGTTAATAACGTTCGGTTAGCCTTTCTCTTGTAAAACAGGAAGACTTAAGATTCAAACTGAGACTACTGCGGCGTGCAGGGATCATCATCATCCTAATTAAGTTGTTTTATTATTTCAAGTGTAAGGATACACTGTCTTCTCATCGCTACAATCCTGTACCTGTTACTATCGTTATGAACACTACAACTACGACAACTACTTGTCTTATATAAAACATCTACCTCTGCCCTACCCCCCCCCCCCCCCCCTCCTGCACCCGCCTGTGTCCCGCCCCCCCCTATGTCTTTATGGGTGACCGTGCACTACCTTTACAAGGGGACGGTGGGCTGTTAAATGTGAGGTTATGGTGTTGCGTAGAAGAGGTCAATAGTGAGGTAGCGCAGTACTTGGAGCTCAGAACAATTATTTAATCCTCTTAGCTCGGCCACGAAGACCCGGGAGAGGGAGGAGGAGGAGGAGGAGGAGGAGGTGGACACGTCTTCAGTGGAGACAGCGATTAACACGAGGAGAGTACACCCCCCCCCCGTCCCGCCATTGTTTTTGGGTTTCGGGCTCGGAAACGGGCCACTTGTTATGACACACAGGCGTGGTTTTATTCGCGCTCACACCTTCCCTGAAATCCCACACCAGTATGACTGCAAAATAATGAAATACTTCATAACAGAATCGACAGCCGTCTGTTTTTTTTAATTTGTTTTAATTTATTCAGCGAAAGTTTGTGACTCTCTCTTGTCATGCCCTTTTTCTCTTGCTAACGCTTGGCCTTGGTAACGCACAATTAACATAATCTGCCTTTTTCAATGGTCCGACGTGTGTGCGTAGGATGAGTGGTGTTGCTGTGTGATGACATCTGAATCTGAACAAAGGGCAACAGGGCGAGAGGGAGAGAGAGAGACACAGAGATAGACAGAGAGAGCAAAAGAGAGAGAGAGAAAGAGAAAGAGAGACAGAGAGAGAGATGTCATGTAGAATTTGAAGCTCAGAACAACTGGACTGACCAACTGTAGTGAAAGCTACATCAGAAACACGTGTCCACTACTGATGATGTAATCGTGGTGAAAGAGAGGTCTGCCAAAATGTAAGATCTTTCCACTTTTTTTGTTGTCCTAACTCTGCTCTGACCTCAAATGTAATCAGCTGCCAAATACTCTCCCACTGTGTTGTGGATGTGTGACTACACAACGGCGCACACACACACACACACACACACACACACACACACACACACACACACACGTCAATACACCACGCTGACAGATATCGACGGACATTCCGGTTCTTTGCCGGTGCTGCAGTTCAACGGCGGCCATATTTGACGTGCTTGAAAGAAAGCTGGATCTGACGCTGTACAGCAACGCGCACACTGGACTTAGAGGACTTGATACCGAAATCTGTCTCCCATTTAGGATCTCGCCACGCACATTTTGTTTCCCTAACAACTCAGGTCGATACAATGGCTCCTTTGTGGTCGATGTTGTGGTACCGTATTTTCCGGACTATAAAGCGCACCGGATTATAAAGCGCACTGTCAATGAACGGGTCTATTTTCATACATAAGGCGCACCGGATTATAAGGCGCACCGCATTATAAGGCGCATTAAGCAACACAAAACAGTCAGATAAATCGAACTTTTTTCAAACTCACACAATAACTCTCAACATTGTTCAGTTGTAACACATAAAATACAAAACAATACACTCACTTTTTCAGTTCATTCCTCTTCCACAAATCCATCAAATTCTTCATCTTCAGTCACACACACCATAATATTACCGGTATGTTGAAGCACAGTACGTATTACTCCGCAAGGCTAGTATTACGCCGCGGTAGCCGTAATGCGCCGACCATCCATCAAGTATTACTCCGCGGTAGCCGTAATGCGCCGACAATCCATCAAGTATTACTCCGCGGTAGCCGTAATGCGCCGACAATCCATCAAGTATTACTCCGCGGTAGCCGTAATGCGCCGACAATCCATCAAGCGCTGCGGCTTGACAGATTTTTGAGCGCCGTGTACCACATAAAATCGGTTCGAGGTTAATACATAAGGCGCACCGGATTATAAGGCGCACTGTCGATTTTTGAGAAAATTACAGGATTTTAAGTGCGCCTTATAGTCCGAAAAATACGGTACTTTTTTTTACTTGATGTCTTGTAGTTCCTGATTTTCACTCACAAGTAAAGCTAACCGTTCCAGGGCCGCGGGAGCACACCCTTATCGTCATGACCGCTTTGTTTACCGGTACAAACGATGGCACTTGTGCATGTGGAGCATCACATGGCGTGGTTAGCCAATCACAAGGGTTTTTGCGGCTGGCTCTGCGGCAGCAAGTGATAGCGAGCGTTTGGTTGGTTACTCTCCCGTCACAACACACACACACACACACACACGCACGCACGCATGCACACACACACACACACACAGCCTCCCAACACAGAACGTGGCACAGCACCAAAACACAAACACGACACACACACCACAAGCGAGATACAAACGGATGGAACAGCGCAGGTGGAGGTCGGAGGTCGGAGGCGGGACGTAAGACGGAGACACAGAGAGACACACCTACATCTACCTGGAGGAGGAAGGCGTGGTCGGAGAGCAGGATGTAATTACCGTAAGAAGGAAAAACCATCCAACCTGTTCACGTCCTCGTCCCCCAGAATGTGCTTGGGAAGGGGGGAGTAACTCCCGGGGGAAATGGGCGGGAGTCCCGACTTGTACTCCAGGGTGCCCATGTTGCCCGGAGAGGAGATATGGTTTTCCATGGCGGGAGAGAATGCTGTGTGTGTGTGTGTGTGTGTGTGTCATGTGAGAGTGGAGAGATGGCGAGGGTTTGGGTAAACATAAAAAGGGATGAACAAAAGAAAGAGAGAGAGAGAGAGGGAGAGAGAGAGAGGGAGAGAGAGTGAGATCGGAACACAGAACGGCGCGATAAGACGCGGTCATATTAGCGAGCTAGCGCACGGAGCTCGGAGTGTTATCCTAGTCGTAGCCCGAGCGTAGATTAGCACATCCGGACAGCTTGTGCCGGCCGGGATTAAAGCCAACCTTTTGCGAAACACTCCCAATTTACACTTTAGTTTCACATTCACTTCTGTATGCTCAAAACCCTGAACCAGATACATTATTCACACGTTTAAAAAGAAGAAAACAACCATCCCGTTCTACACCCAACCTAGATAATCACGCTAATGCTAATAATAGCGCTCCCCACACAAACAAACAAGCAAGCAAACAAACATATTCTTTGAGAAGAAGAAGAAGAAGGAGAAGAAGAAGAAGGAGGAGAATAAGAAGAGGTGAGGGGGACTCACAGTGTGTGATGTCCGGAGGCCCATAGGGGTCCGACAGGTACACGTTGGTGGGCTTGCCAACCTTCAGGAAGACAACGTCCGACGTGTTCTTCAGTATGGCCACCGCCTCCTCGTGGGACACCTCCTCCAGGGTGTAGTTGTTCACCTGCACGTGTGTGTGTGTGTGTGTGCACGTGTGTGTGAGAAACAGAAAGAGAGAGAGAGAGAGAGAGAGAGAGAGAGAGAGAGAGAGAGAGAGAGAGAGAGAGAGAGAGATTAAGGGGGCAAGGCAGAGAGGCACAGTCGTTTGTTGTTGACTTGTTAAATCGTCGACTTATTGTTGCTCATGCACTCCTCCGTCCCTCCCACCCTCCCTCCTTCCCTCCCACCCTCCCTCCTTCCCTCCCTCCTTCCCTCCCTCCTTCCCTCCCTCCCTCTCTGTAGGCCAGCTAACCAGCTTATGACAGATGGGCTCGGGGACGGAGGGAAGGAAGGTAATTAAATTAGCCGCCGGTGGAACAAGAGAAGAGGTAGCAGCACCACGCTGAGCCTTGCTAGCGGTGCAGGGGCAGAGAGGCACAGCTGAGAGGCACGGCCCAAATTGTCTCAGCATCACGGCAATATGTGTGGCAGCGGACATAGATTTAGAAAGGTGATAAAACTTGAGCCGAACTACGTGTTCAATATAGTATAGTACTGTAATATAGTTTTAATGCACACTGGCTGTGTGAAATTCGTGTCGAAATTGACAGCTCATAATTATCTTCATATCATGAAGTCACACTGCATTGATTTAGCTAAAGAACACATCGTATTTGGGAAGTTGAGGCAACGTGTTAATAATCTGAAATGGTTTTTGGAGGTTTTCATGTGTTTTCTTTTGCATTATAGGCCTGCTTATAGGCCTGGACTATAAAGTGGGCCTTTGAAGCCCTGTGCATCTGTAACGGTAATTAAAGGCGACGCAAATATAATGTACTGTGTTGCTGAGTCGCACATCTCTCACCATGAGCAGCCGGTCTCCGACTTGTAGCCGGGTGTCCTTCTGTGCCGCTCCTCCGTCAATGATCTTGGTGACGTAGATGCTGTTGTCCCCGGGGATGTGCTGGTTTCCAACGCCGCCCGCTATGCTGAACCCCAGCCCTGTGTGTGTGTGGTGTGGGGGGGGGGGCAAGATTAGCTTAGCATGCTAAGTGACTAGCCATGTAGCATAGCATGGGCCACCAGGCCAGGTAGCACCCCCCCTCCCCCCTCCCCAGTGTTACGGTACAGTTTAAGTATTTCATGGAAGCTCATCATGATTCTTTATCTATACAACATTTTTCAGGGATGCACACCAGGGCTGAAGTCGAGACCACCTGGGTCTAGTCCAGTCTGATTCAAGAACATGAAAGAGCAAAGGGGATCGAGACCCAGAACGCAAAAATATGAGTCTGAGTCTGATCATTAAATCAATCGTCCAAAACGAAGACGAAAAAAGAAAAGAATGCATATCTCAACAAAATGTGTTTTGAGGATGAAATGCATTGTAGGCAGCTTGTTTATTTTCATAACATTGTTCCGCCATTACATAACTGCAACTCGATGCATCTATTAAAATGATCAAAGTAATAAAAAAACCCCATGCAATTTCGAACATAGCTTTGGTCTCTTCTCAGAACGAGTCTTCCGAGACCATTTCATCCGAGACACATTCAAGACCGAATCAAATTGACTTCAGACCAGATTCGAAGGCCAAGACTTAATGCTGCGTTCCATTTGGACTCGGAAGTCGGAATTTCCGAGTTCCCAGTTGGAAAACAAGGGTTGTTCAACTGGAACGCCGACTGAAGTAGGATATCCGACTCAGAAAGTCAGAAGAATCTCACAACCCTGACTTCTAAATCCAAAATGGCTTCTCCGTGCATCAACAGTAGCGAAAGCTGTAGTAATATACAGTTTTTTAGCACTTCTGTCTATTTGTGTGTCATTAAATCAGACGTACACACAGTACTGTCCAACTTTCCAGGAAGCGTCCATCTTGGTTTTCTGACTTGTTGTAACTGGAACATGGTCAACTCTGGTGTGATGTCATTCCCAGCTCCGACTTCCGACTTCCGAGGTAAATGGAACGCAGCATATGTTGTTCAACCCTGATGCACACCATGACCCTAACCACCACAACTATAACCACCATAACCAACCCACCCACTAGACAACCATCGCACCCGCCCACCTTTGGGTCCCTTGACGAGCTTGACCTCCAGTATGGTTTCCAGCATGGGTCGGCGGCGGCGCACGTAGAGGCGCACGATGGAGCCGGCCACCTTGAGGGCCTCCACGGCCTTGCTGTGGGACACCTCGGAGACGTCGGCGTCGTTCACCCGCAGGATGCAGTCGTTCACCCTGCACACATATAGTGACGATAGAGCGAGACTGATTCATAACATGCCTTAAAAATATATTTTTTGTCATCATTGTACAGCCAATGAGAGCTTGCGTTATGTCTCTGGCAATTGTCTCCTTTTCCCTTACAGTGCTTTAAAGAACGGTCTCATCTTTGGTAAACTATCATGAAAAATCAATTGTGTAAAGGAAAAGCAATACGGATATGAATACGGAAAACAACTAACGAAAGGGATTATTTAAGCATCCTTTTAAAAAAAGGTCATTATTAAATGACTCATTTAACCAGCATTAAATGCAAATCGGCTCCATTAAAAGCGGTTTAATAATGGTTTTGTGAGCCTAACTATAAATGTACTCTTGACTTTTAAGTGTCCATTTAATCCATTTTCCCCCTTAACCGTTTCAATGAATGCTCCACAGCAGGCATCTTTGATCATTAATTAGTGCGTTCTTTATTAAAACTGTCTTTGAATGAATACATTATTTAACATGTATTAATTCTTTCCGTGGCACAATCCGGACCAGACATTGGCCCAGTGCAGTGGCACATGGCCTTCAGGATGCAAGTGTGAGCTGTCCATGTGTGAATAAATGTATGCTTGCGTTATGTGTGTGTGTATATACAGTATGTGTGTGTGTATGTATGTGTGTGTGTGTGTGTGTGTGTTGAAGTGGAGAGAGACTGAGTTTGAATTGAGTCTTATGCTTTAAGACAGACATTTTGTCCCATTACTTTATTATTATTGATTTATTTTACAACCAAGCGATCATCCACTGAATCACAAAGAGGAAGTGCATGTGACTTGCATGAACATTCCAGCCTTGCTACAAACTTCAAAATCATTTTGGCATGGATGGGTATGTTGTCCCAGCTGCTGAGTCATAATAGTTAAGAGGTTTGCAAGAAAAATAACAAAGTTTAAGTGATTCTCAGTGGCGATTAAGAGCGTTGTGTTGTTGGGTCAGGTGTTGAGTTGGGTGGTGTGTGTGTGTGTGTGTGTGTGTGTGTTGTTGGTGTGTGTGTGTATGTGTGTGTGCTGTGTGTGTGCCTGCGTGTGTGTGTGTGTGTGTGTGTGTGTGTGTGTGTGTGTGTGTGGGGTCCCAGCTGGCTCCACTGTGAGGCCTCCAGGGGGCGTGTGTCCTTGAGTGTTAGGGTATGGATGTTGTATCCCTCACCTCTGGGAATTCAAACTCAGTCTCTCTCTCACTTCACATGCACAGACACACACACACACACACACACACACACACACACACATACTGTATATACTATTATTGACCTTATATAGATATAGAGATAGACAGAGATATTCATCCCCATTATAT
>PIJE02000706.1:197904-230572 GCA_002895965.2 Coryphaenoides rupestris | reverse complement strand
ATCCATGTGGGGCCTGGGGTCCTGGCGTCTCCGGATTGGCTGTCTGGGGTGTGGGGACGGAAGGGTCTCCATGGACGGCCTTGTTGTCCCTGCTCCCTGAATGGCTGTCTTGGAGGCGTTTCTATGTCTGCTTCCCTTGTTGAGTTGGTGTGTCTATATGTAAATGTTCCTTTTTCTCCCATGCAAACTGTATATATGCTCTGTGTATGTAAATAAACTTTGAATCATTCCTGGTGATGCTGCCTTATGTCATATTGATTCCCGAGCTCGCTGCTTTGCTACAGACAATCCAGAACCTGAACTCCAGCCACAATAGATGACCACTCGAAACTGCGCATAACACTCACATTCACCCATTCATACACCGACGGCAGTGTCAACCATGCAAGGTAACAACCAACACGTCAAGAGCAGTTAGGGATAGGTGGTGTCTTGCTCAGGGACACCTCAACACTTAGCTAGGCGGAGCCCGGGGATCGAACCAGCAACCTTCCAGTTGCCAGACAACCGCTCTTACCTCCTGAGCTACTGCCCCCCATTTTATTACTTATTATTCGTTTTTCTTCTGCGTTTCGTTCTCCTTTATTGTGTTTTACTTTCCACTGTTGGCATATCCTGGTCTCCGGTCCGTCTGCTCTGCTCCTGTTGCAAAAAAACCTTCACTTGGGATTCTTGTCACTTGGTAAGAATGTCGGAGCTTGGCCCCCAAAATGGGTTCAGCTGCATTATTCATTCATGGCTACTAAAGTTTGTGGCCATGTCGAGTTATTTATGTACGTCTGATTGTGAACCACCCCCCGGGCACGGTGGCGCAGTGCTTGCACTGCTGCCTCACAGCAAGAAGGTCTTGGGATCGATTCCCGCCTAGGGCGCTGTTGAGTCAGGTGTGCCCAGGTGGGTTATCTCCCGGCCTTTCTGTGTGGAGTTTGCATGTTCTCCCTGTGCTCTGTGGGGTCTCCTTATGGAGTAAAAGAACCCCAATTTAAATAAAAAAACATGTGAAGAATTGCTTCTCCTGTCCAGTCCTTGACCAAGATGTGGATGCAAGATCTGGAGCTGATGGTCCCTGGGTGCTGTCAAGAACGGCTGCATAACTCAGGGTGGGTTAAAAGCAGAGACTTAATTTCCGTGGGCCACCCTCCCTGTGTGTGTTTGGTGGCCACCACTTCAAGCATGCTGTGTTTGTGTGACCATACAAGTGTGGATCAATAAAGTTCTTCTTTATGGATTATTGTTTTACCAACTTCAACGTCTGCACCCCGCGGGACATAGCTCTGGATCATTCCAAGATGTTAGCGACAGACGAGCTGTCATTTCCAGAGTCCCCCCTGTCTCTCTCTGTTTCTGTCTCTGTCTCTATCTCTCTCTGTCTCTCTAACTATAAGTGGCTTGTCAGACAGATCAGCCTCTGTTCCTCTGTTCGGTGTACAGTACTCCGAGTGACCGCACTCTGCCGTGCGCTATAGATTCTAGATTCTAGATCCGTTTGACGTGACGGTGAATGCAGAATCGCAACGGCTTCTCCCTCAAATGCCACCCCGGAAG
Organism: Coryphaenoides rupestris; assembly: GCA_002895965.2. Taxonomy (NCBI): domain Eukaryota; kingdom Metazoa; phylum Chordata; class Actinopteri; order Gadiformes; family Macrouridae; genus Coryphaenoides; species Coryphaenoides rupestris. The sequence continues at coordinate 229,027 of PIJE02000706.1, read as the reverse complement.
AAATGCCCCCTCGTTCGTTCCACTGTGCGCTGCAGCTGTATCCGCTATCTGTACAGAGCTATACATTTTTTAATCAATTCTTGATTTCTCTGTCTATTTGTCTGTGTTTCCTTCTTGGTCTTCTTCCTTTCTTCCAGGAGAGAGAGAGAGAGAGAGAGAGAGAGAGAGTGTGTCTGTCTGTCTGTCACCTCCTGGTTGGAACGGGCTGTTTGGACGCTGGCTTCATCTGCGTAGGTTAATGATCGAACACAGGTCATCTGCACTCACTGTCCGTCCAAGAAGGAGAGAGAGAGAGAGAGAGAGAGCCGGGGAGCAGAGGTCACGGCTAAGCACGCCACCGCCGCCGCCGCTCCGCTGTACTCTTAAGCTCCACTTTGTGTCTTTTAAAGTAGGCTGCCCCGGAAAGTAGGGGGTTTAATATAGACGACGGCCGGAGGACTCTTTCACACAGATAAGAGAGTTGTTGAACGCCGGTGAGCAGCCAGGCCAGATTCTGTCTCGGGTGATTTACGCCAGCCACCGTACCGTACTGTGCGCTGTCGCCTTTAACGCTAAACAAAGCCGGCCAGGCCTCCTCAACGGGGGCTCTAGACGTGATAAATGAGCCAATGTTTGAGGAGAGACATTGTCGACGGCGAAGACACAACGTCCAACCACGTGTGTGTTGGGTGCCCAGTGCGGCCACATCGCCGGAAGTTTCCCTCTCCTCTCCTCTCCTCTCCTCTCTAAAAGGGGAAAGGAGAGCATGAGATGACAGTGAGGAATGGCTGTTTGGCTTCACGCTCGCCACCGTGATTAGAGAGACTCGTTAATCGTCCAAGAAGAAGAAGAAGAAAAAGAAAAGTCTCTCTACTTAAGATAAGATAAGATAAACTTCATTGTCCCACAGAGGGAAATGTGTCTTGGGCAGTAGTACACAGCTGCATCACAGTACAATTTGACATACAAACACAGTCCACAGAACACAATACAGACACAGTACACAGTACACAAAATACAGTACATGGATAATATGGTCTCTCTCCGAGCGAAGGTTGAGTTTCAAGACAGTAGACAACCGTATTGCACATCCCTATTTAGCAAGTTCAATCACTCCATGCTATTTCAGAGAATAAACTAACCATCCATCCATCCATTAGCGTCCGCTTATCCGGGGTCGGGTCGCGGTGGCAGCCGGCTAAGCAGGGCCCCCCAGGCTTCCTCCTCCCCAGCCACACTCTCTAGTTCCTCCTGGGGGATCCCGAGGCGTTCCCAGGCCAGACGAGATATATAATCTCTCCAGCGGGTTCTGGGTCTGCCCCGGGGTCTCCTCCCAGTTGGACGTGCCCGGAAAACCTCCAAAGGGAGGCGCCCGGGGGGCATCCTAATCAGATGCCCGAACCACCTCAGCTGACTCCTTTCGATGCGGAGGAGCAGCGGCTCTACTCCGAGCTCCCTCCGGATGTCTGAGCTCCTCACCCTATCTCTAAGGCTGAGCCCAGCCACCCTGCGGAGGAAACTCATTTCGGCCGCTTGTATCCGCAATCTCATTCTTTCGGTCACTACCCAAAGCTCGTGACCATAGGTGAGGGTTGGAACATAGATGGACGCAGTAAATCGAAAAGCTTCGCCTTCCGGCTCAGCTCCCTCTTCACCACAAACGGACCGGTACAGCGCCCGCATCACTGCAGACGCTGCACAATTCCGTCTGTCCATCTCCCGCTCCCATTTTGCCCTCACTCGTGAAGAAGGACCCCGAGATACTTTGAACTCCTTCGCTTGGGGCAGCAACTCACTCCCAACCCGGAGGGGAACACTCCACCGTTTCCGGCAGAGAACCATTGGCTCAGACTGTGGAGGTGCTGACTCTCATCCGACCGCTTCACACTCGGCTGCAAACCGCCCCAGTGCATGCTGGAGGTCACGGTCTGATGTAGCCAACAGAACCACATCATCTGCAAAGAGCAGAGATGCAATTCTGAGGTCCCCAAACCGGTCACTCTCCTCACCTTGGCTGCGCCTTGAGATTCTGTCAAACAGAATCGGTGACAAGGGACAACCTTGGTGGAGTCCAACACCCACTGAGAACATGCTTGACTTTGTGCCGAGAATACGGACGCAGCTCGCACTTTGTTCGTACAGGGACCGAATGGCACGTATCAACGGCCCCGGTACCCCATACACTCGTAGTACCCCCCACATGATTCCCCGGGGGACACGGTCATAGGCCTTCTCCAAGTCCACAAAGCACATGTAGACTGGATGGGCAAACTCCCATGCGCCCCCCAACAACCCTCGGGTGAAGAGGGGAGCAGAGCTGTCAACTGATCACCACCTGGTGGTGAGTTGGATCAGATGGCGCGGGAGGCTACCAGACAGACCTGGTAAACCCAAACGTGTAGTGAGGGTGAACTGGGAACGTCTGGTGGAAGCCCCTGTCCGTAGGGTCTTTAACTCCAACCTCCGGAAGAACTTCTCGTGCATCCCGGGGGAGGTTGGGGACATGGAACATGAGTGGGCCATGTTCAGAGCCTCCATTGTAGAGGCTGCAGCTCGTAGCTGTGGTCAAAAGGCTGTCGGTGCTGTCGTGGCGGGCAACCCAGAACCCGTTGGTGGACCACCAGCGGTGAAGGAAGCCGTCAGGCTGAAGAAGGAGGCCTTTCGGGCCTGGTTGGCCCAGGGGTCTCCTGAAACAGCAGACAGGTACCGGCGAGGCCCAAAAGGACCGCAGCTTCAGCGGTCGCTGAAGCAAAAACCCGGGTGTGGGAGGAGTTTGGGGAGGCCATGGAGCAGGACTTTCGGTTGGCCTCAAGGAGGTTCTGGCAAACTGTCCGGCGACTCAGGAAGGGAAAGCAGGGCTTGGCTCAGGCTGTGCTCAGTCGGGGAGGAGAACTGCTGACCCAGACTGAGGATATTGTCGGGCGGTGGAAAGAACACTTTGAGGAGCTCCTGAACCCGACCAGTACGTCCTCTGGGGAAGAGGCAGAGTCTGAAGACTTGGGGGAAGTCTCACCCATATCCTTGGTAGAGGTCGCTGAAGTAGTCAAAAAGCTCTTCAGTGGCAAGGCGCCAGGTGTGGATGAGATTCGCCCTGAGATGCTGAAGGATATAAAATATGAAATGTAAAAATATAAAAGTATAAAAAGAATAAGCAAACTATTTCCTCCCTTGAGGTAGAGCTGGTTGCTAAGTCGTGCTATGGACGAGGAAGGAGAGTTTGTAACGGTTATTTTTGTATCTCCCCCCCAATGAATCGGCACCTTAACGTGGTGGGGGGGTTTGGGTGCCCCCGTGACCCTGGGAGCTGTGGTTGTCCGGGGCATTAGCCCCTGGTAGGGTCTCCCAAGGCAAAGTGGTCCCAGGGGAGGGGCCAGACTAAGAGCGATTCAAAGACCCCCATGAAAAGACTCCCAAAGAACACAGTCACCTCGCCCGGACAAGGGAAACCGGGGCACCCTTCTGGAGCCAGACCTGGGAGGGGAGCTCGTCGGCGAGCGTCTGGTGGCCGGGCCTGGATCCACGGGGCCCGGCCGGGCCAAGCCCGAAAAGACTACGTGGAGTCAACCTCCCTCGTGGGCTCACCACTGCAGGGAGAGTCATTGGGGTCGGGGTGCGTTGTATACCGGGCGGTAGGCAAAAAGCGGGGTCCTGGGCGTGCGGATCCCCGCCATCGCCGATGGTTCTAGGGACGTGGAACGTCACCTCACTGGCGGGGAAGGAGCCTGAGCTGGTGCGGGAGGTGGAGCGGTACCAACTAGATATGGTTGGGCTCACCTCCACACACAGCACCGGGTCTGGAACCAAACTCCTGGAGAGGGGCTGGCCCTCTACTTCTCCGGAGTTGCCAGGGGTGTGAGGGCCAGGCGGTGGTGGGGATACTCGCAAGTCCCCGGCTGAGCGCCGCTGTGTTGGAGTTCTCTCCGGTGGACGAGAAGGGTCGCCTCCATCGCGACTGCAAGTCGCTGGGGGGAAGGCTCATAGACTGTTGCTGTGTGCCTACGCACCAAACAGCAGCTCAGAGTAACCGGCCTTCTTGGAGTCCTTGGGTGGCATCCTGGAAAGGGTTCCATCCGGGGACTCCATAGTTTCTACTGGGGGACTTCAACGCACACGTGGGCAATGATGGAGAAAACCTGGAGGGGAGTGATTGGGATGAACGGCCTGCCCGATCTGAACCAGAGTGGTGTTTTGTTATTGGGGACTTCTGTGCTAGCCATGGACTGGGCCATAACAAACACCATGTTCGAACATAGGGTGGTCCACAAGTGTACCTGGTACCCGGACCACCTTAGGCCAAAGGTCGCTGATCCGACTTTGTAATCGTATCAGCAGCATCTGTGGCCGCATGTTTTGGGACACTCTGCGTGAAGAGAGGAGCAGAGCTGTCAACTGATCACCACCTGGTGGTGAGTTGGATCAGATGGCGCGGGAGGCTGCCAGACAGACCTGGTAAACTGGGTGAACTGGGAACGTCTGGTGGAAGCCCCTGTCCGTAGGTTCTTTAACTCCCACCTCCGGAAGAACTTCTCGTGCATCCCGGGGGAGGTTGGGGACATGGAACCTGAGTGGGCCATGTTCAGAGCCTCCATTGTAGAGGCTGCAGCTCGGAGCTGTGGTCAAAAAGGCTGTCGGTGCCTGTCCGTGGCCGGCAACCTAAGAACCCGCTGGTGGACACCGAGTGGTGAAGGAAGCCGTCAGGCTGAAGAAGGAGGCCTTTGGCCTGGTTGGCCCAGGGGTCTCCTGAAACAGCAGACCAGGTACCCGGGAGGCCCAAAGGACCGCAGCATTCAGCGGCTTGCTGAAGCAAAAACCCGGGTGGTTGGGTAGTAAGTTCGGGGAGGGCATGTGGAGCCAGGACTTTTGGCTGGGCCTCAAAGAAGTTTCTGGCAAACTGTCCGGCGACTCAGGAAAGGGAAAGCAGGGCTTGGCTCAGCGCTTGGTGCTCAGGATCAGGCCGGAGGGAAGAACTGCTGACCCAGAAACTGCAGGCTATTTGCTCGGGCCGGTGGAAAGCAACACCTTTGAGGAGCTCCTGAATCGACCAGTACGCTCCTCTGTGGAAGAGGCCAGAGTCTGAAGACTCGGGGGGACAGTCTCACCCATCTGCCTTGAGGAGAGGTCACTTGAAGTAGTCAAAAAGCTCTTCAGTGCCAAGGCGGCCAGGTGTGGATGAGATTCGCCCCACCCCGCCCCGCACCTCCCGACCCCCACCTGAGTGCTGAAGGCTCTGGACACTTGTCGGGCTGGTCGTGGCTGGCACGCCTAGTCAATGTAGCGTGGAGGTCCGCGCGGGACATGTTACCTGGTGGATGGCATGACCAGGAGGTGGTGGTACCGCATTTCAAAAAAGGGGACCGGCGAGGCCGATTGTCGAACCTCAGCTTCAGGAGGAACAATGCGGATTCCGTCCCGGCCGTGGAAACAGTGGACCAGCTCTTTACCCTCGCAGGGTTGTTGGGGGGGCATGGGAGTTTGCCCATCCAGTCTACATGTGCTTTGATGGACTTGGAGAAGGCCTATGACCGTGTCCCCCCGGGGAATACTGTGGGGGGTACTACGGAGTATTGGGGTACCGGGGCCGTTGGTACGTGCCATTCGGTCCTGTACGAACAAAAGTGCGAGCTTGTGTCTGTATTCTCGGCACAAAGTCAAGCACGTTCTCAGTGGGTGTTGGACTCCGCCAAGGTTGTCCCTTGTCACCAGTTTCTGTTCGTGATCTTCAAATGGACAGAATCTCAAGGCGCAGCCGAGGTGAGGAGAGTGTCCGGTTTGGGACCTCAGAATTGCATCTCTGCTCTTTGCAGAATGATGTGGTTCTGTTGGCTACATCAGACCGTGACCTCCAGCATGCACCTGGGGCGGTTTGGCAGCCGAGTGTTAAGCCGGTCGGGATTAGGTCGGCACGCTCCAAGTCTGAGGGCCATGGTTCTCTGCCGGAAAAACGGTGGAGTGGTTCCCTCCGGGTTGGGAATGAGATTGCTGCCTCAAAGCGCAAGGAGTTCCAAGTATCTCGGGGGTCTTGTTCACGGAGTGAGGGCCAAAATGGAGCCGGGAGATGGACAGACGGATTGGTGGCAGCGTCTGCAGTTAACTGCGGGCGCCTGCTACCGGTCCGTTGTGGTAAGAGGGAAGCTGAAGCCGGAAGGCCGAAGCATGCTCGATTTACAGGTCCACATCTACGTTCCAACCCTCACCTATGGTCACAAGCTTTGGCGTAGTGACCGAAAGAATGAGATCGCGGAATACAAGCGGCCGAAATGAGTTTCCTCCGCAGGGTGGCTGGGCTCAGCCTTAGAGATAGGGTTGGGAGCTCAACATCCGGAGGGAGCTCGGAGTAGAGCCGCTGCCCTCCTCCGCATCGAAAGGAGTCAGCTGAGGTGGTTCGGGCATCTGATTAGGATGCCCCCCGGGCGCCTTCCCTTTGGAGGTTTTCCGGGCACGTCCAACTGGGAGGAGACCCCGGGGCGACCCAGAACCCGCTGGAGAGATTATATATCTCGTCTGGCCTGGGAACGCCTCGGGATCCCCCCAGGAGGAACTAGAGAGTGTGGCTGGGGAGAAGGAAGCCTGGGGGGCCCTGCTTAGCCGGCTGCCACCGCGACCCGACCCCGGATAAGCGGACGCAAATGGATGGATGGATGGATTTTTGTATCTACTGGCTCGATAGCGTCTTCCTGAGGGTAGTAGCTCATATTCTGAAAATAGAATATGTGAGGGGTCCTTCAGAACTCTATGTGCCTGGTTTCTTACCTTGTTTTCGAATATCGACTGAAGGGACAGATGCTCTTTCTTGCCAATCACCTTCATAGCTGTTTTAACTACTTTTTCTATTCTAGATTTGAGCTGTACAGTCAGAGTCCCAAACCATGCGGCCATGCAGTATCTGATGAGACTTTCTAGCACAGCATTATAGAATGTTGACATGATCTTTGGGCTTACTCCGAACAGTCTGAGCCTTCGAAGAAAGTGTAGTCTTTGGGCTAGTTTGGCACACAGGTAGTCTACATGGACGTTCCATTTTAACAAGTTGTCCAGATACTTGTATGAGCTAACCTGTTCTATTTCCCTGTCCCCTATAACCACAGGGTTTTGTACCCTGACCTCCTTGGGATCAAAGATCATTTCTTTTGTTTTGTTGGTGTTAAGGATCAGATGGTTTCTCTCACACCAGGCCTGAAAGGTAGCGATCTCACTATGGTACACTAAGGGGCAGTCGTCACCCCGCAGCAGACTTAGTATGATTGTGTCGTCAGAGAATTTTATGACGTAGTTGTTGGGGTGATGGCTTCTGCAATCATTTGTGTAAGCTGTGAAGAGGAAGGGTGAGCTCACTCCACCTCGTGGTACCCCAGTGCTACAGTTTTTTGCCATGGAGAGAGAGCCATTGACTTTGACCTGTTGCGACCTGTTTGTTAGAAGAGAGTGGAACCATTTAATAATATAGGGATTTACATGCATGTCCTTTAGCTTCTGAACCAGCAGGTGAGGTCGAAGTGTGTCAAACGCTGAGCTAAAATCAGCAAATAGGACACGGGCATAAGCCTGTTTACTAATTAAGTGAACCACACTAACAACTGCATCCTCAGTGCTGCACCCCGCCCTATATGCACATTGAGAGGGATCGAGACAGGATGCCACCTCGTTCTTAAGTATGTCTACTATGACTCTCTCAAAGCATTTCATGACACCACATGTTAGTGCAATCGGTCTGAAGTCCTTGTTTACTGAAGGACACGATACTTTGGGAACCGGTATAATTATGGACTTTTTCCATAGATTGGGGGCAGTGTGATTGTCTAGAGATTTTTGAAATATGGGGCACCAAGCAGCAGTTAATTCCGTGGAGCATTTTTTAAGAAGGATATCGGGCAAGCCATCAGGCCCCATAGACTGAGACCTATCCCACACGGCCAGCCCCCCACCCACCTATACACACACACACACACACACACACACACACACACACACACACACACACATATGCTAACTTCAGACTCATCACCTTGGACAGTGTGTGGATGTAGACCCACGATAGACTCTCTCTCTCTCTCTCTGTGTTTACCTGTGCGCTGTAATAGTTCACCAGGAAGAACTTCCTGGAGTTTACTTTGGGGAGCTTCCTCGCTCGTTACCTCGCAACGGTGAGCTACCACTGCAGAGGCCATTGATATAATAATAATTTAAAAAAGTAAAGAAAACCTCAATGTGGGTGAATGTGAGGCATTGCTGTCAAGCACTTTGGATATAAGCACTATATAAATGCAATCCATTTACTGTATCCGAAGGCTGCACACAACAGTTGTAACAGGCCTGTACATCTCAACCTATACCACTGGACTATACATAGACATCGCCGCCACACAGCCACTGTGTGCCTCATTTTCCCTGATGGACAGCAGCCTGTTAGTAGTGTGTTGGTTAGGAGCCCAGGCCGCTCTCTCTTCAGACTGATGGCGTTAACCATTTAATTCCCTCCTGCCAATAGTGAGAGAGAGTGTTTGCCCGAGCAGGAATTGACCCGGTGTCAGAGGGCTGATGGAGAGCCTTACACATGGGCTTGCTTCTGTGTGTGTGTGTCTGTGTGTGTTTGTTTTGTTAACATGCATGAGAGTGTGTGTCTGTAAAGTGGCCGCCTTGGCCATCTGTCTGAGGCTCCTTCAGAGGATACATGTAATGACGGTTCGCAGCCGTCGGTGATGCAGAAAGAATCGCCACCATTCGAAGTCAACGCACAGACACACGCACACACGCACACACGTCCATCAGCCATCCGTCAGGAAGAGATAGACTCGGCCGTGTCACGCTTGAACACACTCCTGGTTCTGGTTTCTTACGTCAGGCGCGCAGGATGTTGTCCTAATGGCCGCATGGCTGCACGGCGGAGACCACGCCGCTGCTCTGGGGCTGCCAGCTGCTGCCAGATTCTTAATAACCTGAAACAGTTGTTACATCGTAGAACCCCCATCCCCCCACCCACCCCCCAGCGTCAACATCAACAACATCAACAACAACAACAAACACTGAAAATATCCATTAACAGCACACAGAATTGAGTTCCTGTATGTATATATACATTTTTTTCTTCTGCTTTATATTCAATATAATCAGAATCAGAATCGGAATCAGAATGAGCTTTAGTCTTAGTCTTAGTTTTTACAAACAAGGAATGTGCTTTTGTGAAATTGGTGCATAACATTGAACATTAAAGGTAGCCTACTATAAGTAAGAATCAGTGCATTCTGAGCTCCGTGGGTTGAGACAATAACAATCAGAAACTAATGTTAGTTCTAATCATAATTAAACCTTGTACACATTTTAAAAAGCTATGAAATATATATATTTTTTAATTATCCGCGCTTACATGTCACTTCGTTCCTTTTTCCCGCGAAATCCGACCCGACTCAAATATAAGAGAAATCAGCCCAAAAGCTGTTCTACCAACAGAGAGAGTCGGGGAAGCTCTCATGTTTTAACTTCAACCACAACCTGCTACAACCTGCGAGAACTAACCTTAGTTTCTGATTGTTATTGTCTCAACCCACGGAGCTCAGAATGCACTGATTCTTACTTATAGTACCTTTAAACATATACTATTCATATAATATTTATAGACTGTATTTATAACAGAAAAATAACATCGCATGTATGTGATTTCTGTGTTTTACCAACGATAGTAAATATTATCGGAAGATGCTGCCCCCTGGGCCATTTTCCTGCATAAATATATATATAGATATGTATTTCAAACAGTTTCACACTTCCTCACACATCATGAGCGGTAGGCCACAGCTATAGTGTCCCTCCTGATGTTCACTTTATTTCCCCTTTTCTCTAATTCAAACACATACATATGCATGATTTACCACAACTCTCTCTCTCTCCATCTATCTCTCTCTCAAACACACACACACACACAGGCAAACACACACAGACACATAATTTCAACCGCACATACACTAGATCAATGACTTGTTGTGCAGCCCCCCCCCCCAATGATGAAAGGCCAGCATCATATCACAGCTGATCATCTGTGACCTAATGGGCAGTTCAGACGACACAGCGAGTTACTCACCGACGCTCATCCTCGTCATTTACTGGGCCGGGCCGATCACGATGGATGCCAGACAGACACACACACAGACACTGTGCTGCGCTATTGACAGTATTTATTATGAGCATGTTTTCCTGTCGGCGTGGTGCTGCTGGTGCTTGTGCTGCTGCTGTGTGAGCTAACTGTGCCAGTTTTGGCCACCTGAGGGCACCTTTGTTGTCTTGTGTGTTACGTAAAGCTGTGTTGCGTGTCGATGTCACTGTGGCTCTGGTTCACGTCCGTGTGCTGGTGGGTGGCTGGCTGGCTGGCTGATTGCTAGCCTTAGCGGTGCACTATCGGGCAAAGCCTATAGTTCTCTAGTCTGTAGTCATGCTAACATGCTAAGCTAATAAAATAAGATATCTCATTGTGCTTATAGTATGTACTTTGACTCCCCGTGGGCCTGTGTTCCCTCAAATGCAGAATTCTGTGGTGACGCACACTTCCATTTTCTCCAGTATTAAATGATATTATCTGTGAGTGACGACGTTTGCATTCATCCTACTTTATAAGCCGGTCCGCGCTAACGCAAAGCAGGTAAAGACAAGAGCCCACATCAGAGCGAGGCTGTGGATTCTGCAGTGGTGCACTTGCTGAGCGATGCGTTGCTCTCTAGTGGCCATGACGCGGTACTGCAGGCGTGGTTGGCACACGAGGCCATGGTTGTCGTAAAAAAAAAAAGAATTAACCCTCTTCTGCACATGGAAGGCCACGTGAATAACATACAATCAGATCGAGTGCGCAACATTGAGTTTTCACTGGAATAGTCGGCCCGCTGGAAAAGAGAAGATGTCGGCAAACTAAATTGGAAAACAGGGCCTCGAGGTGTTTATTACAAAAGCCTGTACTTTATTTAGTAGAGATGAGCCCACTGTGGATACCGAATTAGCAGTGTGGGCACATCCAGCTTTAATCGCCTGTAAATTATTCTTCCCGCCTGTTCTAGGGATGATGATAACCCAAGTGTTCCTTCTAGAAAGATTTAGAGGCTGTTGCTGCATCGCTTTCTTTGTACTTGTCCACCAGGCACTATATACACTATAGTGTGTGTCGTATTATGCATATATGTGCATTATCTATGCTTCTATCTTCTATAGTGCCTTCAAAACCACACAACAAGCACACTTTGCTGTTTTTGATGCATCTGCAGCGAGACGCAGCGTTTGATGGATGTCATACATTAAAGTGTAGGCTCTGAGGTCGTTATCACACTCAAGTGTAGAATATTAATCTAACTACTGTGGAGCGATCGCTGGTCTCCACTGTCCCTATCGCTTTGACACCATAAATAACTCAATTTTATCCTCTCCCCCTCTCACTGTTGAGCTCACCCCATCTGTACTCCCAGTGGTTAGCCTCTCCACTTTTTCCAGTGTGGATGTAGCAGGTGTGACAAAGCTGGTTGGCCAGATGAGGTCCACCAAATGCTCCCTTGACCCACTCCCCACATCCCTGGTGAAGAGCTGCCTGCCTGCCCTGGTGCCATCTCTTACAGATATCATCAACAAGTCCCTCACCACTGGGCTCGTCCCACCTGAACTGAAATGTGCTGCTGTCACACCAGTTCCTAAAAAACAACGAGCAGATCCTGAGGACCTTAATAACCACCGACCCATATCCAACCTCCCCTTCGTGGCCAAGCTATTGAGCGTGCTGTGTCCAGCCAGCTGCAACAACACCTGGACAGCCAACATCTGCTGGAGCCTTTTTCAGTCTGGTTTCAGAGCTAGCATAGCACCGAGACCGCGCTGATCAGGGTCACAAATGACCTCCTGGTTTCTGCTGACTCTGGAGCTGCCAGCATCCTCATTCTGCTGGACCTAAGCGCAGCATTTGATACGGTCAACCACAACATCCTCCTTAAACCGGATGGAGAACCTCCTTGGCCTGTTCTGGTCTGGTCTTGGAGTGGTTTAGATATATCTCACTGACCGCACTCACTTTGTTGCAATTGGGTCAAGCAAGTCTGACATAATGACAGTACGACAGGGAGTTCCTCAAGGATCGGTTCTGGGGCCATTACTCTTCTGCATCTAAATGCTACCTCTGGGCAATATCATCCGGAAATATGGTCTCGGTTTCCACTTCTACGCTGATGATTCTCAGCTGTATGTCTCCACCAGAAGTGACACCATCAACTCCGCCACCACCCTTCTCACAAGCTGCCCTGACTGACATCAAGGCCTGGATGCAGCAGAATTTTCTCCAGTTGAACTGTGGGAAAACAGAGGTCATACTGGTTGGCACCCAGGCCACCATCGAGAAATGCCAACACTTCAGCCTCACCATGGATGGTGTCACAGCCGTCCCCTCCAGTGAGGTCCGCAACCTTGGGGTGATTCTGGACAGCCAACTCTCCCTCGATGCCCACTTAAAGAACATCACCAAGGTTTCATTTTTCCATCTCAGGAACCTGGCAAAGATCCGACCTCTGCTCTCCCAAACAACTGCTGAACGCCTCATCCATGCCTTTGTTTCATCCCGCCTGGACTATTGCAATGCCCTCCTGGTGGGGGCATCTGCAAAATGCATAAACCGGCTGCAGTATGTCCAAAATTGTGCTGCTCGTGTTCTAACCCACACCTCCCACCTTCCACATCACTCCAGTGTTATTCAGCCTACACTGGCTCCCTGTCAGCTCACGCATTGACTTTAAAGTTCTAACCCACACCTACCAAGCCATCCATGCCACTGGCCCATCCTACCTCTCTGACCTTATCAAACTGTCCTGCCCAACACGTACACGCCGCTCCTCCAGCTCCATCTCTCTGCAGCAGCCACGCTGCAGACTTAAAACCATGGGAGCCAGGGCATTCAGTTGTGCTGCTCCACGGCTGTGGAACTCACTCCCAGACCCCATCAAAGAGGCAGAGTCACTCAAGTCCTTCAAAGCTCTCCTCAAAACACACCTCTTTAGACTGGCATTTAAGGACCTGTGTTAAAATTGTATTGTTTTTTTTGTTTTTGTTTTTAACTGATCCTCCTATGTACAGCGCTTTGGGTACTAGAAATGCGCTCAATACATTTGAATTATTATTATTATTATCGCTGGTCTTAATGTTGATGATCAGGCCCCAGAAATGCTTACACACACACACACGCACACACACACACGGGCACACACAGGCACACACACACGGGCACATTTCAAACAAACATACACAAGACCCCACAGTGATGGAACCCTCACACAGGCACACACACACACACACACTCCTCCACGCACATTACGCACAGACACACACACTACTCTACGTGAGTGTAGCTCGTCAGGGTCCGCCCTGTCATAGGGGGGTGGGGGGGGGGGGTCAGGACGAGCTACAGTATCTTCCTCCATTACCGTGCCCCCAATCAGCAGCACAGGCTACAGGTTCCCCCCACCATGGTTCGTTGCGCCGCCACCACCGGCACAACCTCATTGAAAATGTATGGGAGCAGCCCGCGGCAGGGCTAGCCGGGCCCTTAAGGAGTCCCCCGTATGTGTGACATGCGTAAGTCACACAGTTCAGGCACGGTTTTAGGACGTGCCAGGCATGGAGAGGAGGGAGAAAGCGGTAAAAAGCTGCGTGTGTTTTAGTGAGATGTGTCCTGCTGCTGCTGCGGTCACGGTGGCGATGAAATGGGGCGCTATGTGTCCGCTACTGGTGTGTTGATGTTTGCGCGGTTTATTTTAGGCTTATTATTTTTTATTGACAAAGCTATATGCCTCTCTGGAGTTTAGCAAAGATAGTTTTTGTGTAAGTTTTTGTGTGTATTGTGTGCTTGTGTGTGTGCCTGTATGTGAGTTTGTGTTTGTTTGTTTGTTTGTTGTGTGTGTACGTGTGTATGTTTTTCTGTGTGTGTGTGTGTGTGTGTGTGTGTCTCTGTATCGAAACTGCAGTGTGTGGGAGTGAGAGAGCAGTATATGTTATACGATCCAGCATTCCCCGCTGTGTCTGAATGGTGTTTTTACAACAATGCATACAACTATGTTGTCCTCCTATATTAGACCTATACACTATATTCATCAGTCCACCCTTTACTAAACTTGAAACTTGTACACCATGTAAGTGTTCCATCGTACAGAGCAAGCAGAGCGGCCAACTCTGGTATCTGGTGGTTTCACCTGGCCTGACCTGCTTTTTTCGTGTTTTGGGAGCGACCAAGTCCACCCACTGTAATCTCCTTGCTGTTCCATTAAACTTAAACTTGATGCCTGCTCTGTCCCCGCCTCCTAATATAGCCAGCTATAGGCTCCTTACACACACACACACACACACACACACGTACACACACAGACATGCTATGCTAATCGTAACCTATTTCCGACACTATGTATGTACCTTCGTCGACCATTAGAAGCACACACACATGTTCGGACATGAGACACATACTCGATGTGCACACGTTCTTGCTTGGATATTTGTCAAATGTAAACATGGTCGTTACCACCATCTCTCTCCCTCTCTCTCTCTCTCTCTTTCTCTCTCTCTCTCTCTCTCTCTCTCTCTCTCTCTCTTCCCCCCCCTTACACACACACACACACTGGAGGCGGGTGTGCTAGCAGGTTATGGACAAATTGATATTCTCCCACAGTGCTCAGGGCTTCTCCAAGGAAGCCCTTAGTCTGCAGGGCTGCTGACAAGGCACTTTCTGCCCTGCTGCAGACTCACTACACCATCAAAGGAGGTGTGTGTGTGTGTGTGTGTGTGTGTGCGTGATGTGGTGGAAATCTGTTAAATAATAAGAAACAACTTTGTCACCAGTGGATTTTAGACCAGTATAGCAGACAACATTTATTAAATATCGATACATATAATCAGCGCTGATGGGTTATTCTCAGTCAGACACACTAACAGTGGGGTCTGAGAGCGAAGTAGCCAAAAAGACAAAGGAGTTTGTAAGCTTTATAGTAATTTTCCCACCCAAACATGGCAGGCTGCGACAGATAATCTATAGGGCTCAAAGGGAAACCTCTCATACCCCCTTCCCAGACCGTTCCGGTCCACAACATAAATCAGGTGTTATCTTAGATCCGAGGGGGCATAGAGACTCCAGAGTTTCCTACGTTATCTACATAATCTACACAGCCAGACCACAACGTCCGGGCACCGTGACATACGACTCTTTTGCACGTAAACAACCCCCAGATGTGCAACACTTTGGAGCATTAGTTCACTTAAGGGTTTATGGCAACCATAAACCATCCACCAGTTTACTTTGAGTTCGTGACCAGACATTAACCAGGCTGAATGTGTCCTTAATAGGAGATGGTTAGGATAGTGAAGAGAAACATATATGCATGCATAATACGTAACTATATGTAATTTTCCATTACAGTGCCTGTGTGTGTGTGTGTGTGTGTGTCTATGCTTGTGTGTGTATGTGTGCGTGAGTGTGTGTCTATGCTTGTGTGTGTTTGCGTGTGCGTGCGCGTGTGCTCAAACACAGACACCGGTGTACAACAAAATACCTCATGTGTGTGAACAGCGTTCTCATCTACCGCCATAATCGGTGTAGTTCGTCTTCGTCCTCACACCCCCGCAACTGATGTTGGTCTACCTCTCCTTTTTTTAGCTTTCTCATCATGTTCCCCCCAAATTCAACAGTGAACAATACGTCCGTAGTGTTTGTTTTCCCAAATCACACACATGCCACATTAGAGAATTTTGATTGGAGCTCTCATTCTGACTCTAATCTGCTAATCCTGCCTCAAAGAGCTGAAGAGATCTCTGGCCGCTGGGCAATCATCAGGCTGCCATGTTTGTTCTCTGTCCCCCTCAGCGTAATCAGGTTACCTCTGGACATGTGGACGTCCAACGGGAAATGACAGAAAAACCCCCTGGGCACTTCAAGGTGTCGATCTGCTTGACCTTTTGGTGGTGTTGAGGCCAGCCCCCCATAACAGTGAGGGGCTGGCTGCAGTGAGGGGCTCATTAGCGTGACTTGCTAACCCAGCCAACCACAGCAGGAGGAGCTCAATCACGCAGTCAAGCTGTGAGGAGACGAGGGTCCTCCCGCCACGCTGCAAATCAGTCTCCACTCCTCAACACTCCTCTTTCCTCCCCTTCCCTTTCTCTCTCTCTCTCTCTCTCTTTTTCCCTCTCTCTGTGAATGTGAATCTGTCTCTCTTTGTGTTTCTATTGAAGTGATATGTCTCAGATGCTGTGACCTGTGGTGTATTGATACATGCGCGTAGCCTCAAAGAGACTAACCTGAAACATAAATAAAGGTCAAGTACACATAAAAATGTCAAAAGATTAATTGCTCTCCATGGTAATTTGGTCATAAATACTGCAGGACATGGACACGGGCTAACTTGCGTGTTTGTACGTCTTGGCGTTATTAATAGTAGGGGGGGCGGCAATAGCTCAGGAGTTAAGTACTACAGTGATATATTGCTGTCTCCTTCAACAAATGTACTCATTGGAAGTCACTTTGGATAAAAGCATCTGCCAAATGCCCTAAATGTAAACATATATCGGACTATCATGATATCTTGCCCCTTCCTGGATTAGCACGTCATCCAACTACTTTGCTTCAGGTGGGAAGCCTGTTAGATCGGAGGTGATGCGAAACCTGTATCCAGTAACGGTTGTAACAGGTCGTGGGGGAGACACGCCTGGCCCCTAACTACCTTATCGTCCGAACGTCTACCCCGATTGCTTCAGTACGGCGGCTCGAGGCATAACCCTGACTCTGAGCCTCAGCTCCGATCACGTTCGTTATGGCAGCTCTCCCCTGGGATCCGGGCTCTTGTTGGTTTGCTAGGAAATATTTAAAGGCTTGGATAGATGCTAGGATATGTTTTATATAAGGGGACCAAAGTGACCTCTTAGAACCATGTGATATCATCAACACTCTTGAATCCTTTCACCTTCGGCAATGATCAACTGTCCACTTGAATCTCGTCATCAATTACTTGATAATTTTTATTGCAGGGCTTTAGCAGGGGAACAGCGCAATGCATAGCAAAAAGTTAGCAAAACATGTCATAATACAACTCATTAGGATTAAATGTATGATAAATGCAATAATCCAAAGCAATGCCCCCAACGTTCTCTCCCTATAGGGCAGTTAGGACATTTCATGAGGAATGGTTATGGAGTAACAGGGGAAGGACGAAATAAATATTAATAATAAAAAAATTATAATTTGACTTAGCCTAAGCATAAGTGAATAACAGTATGGCAAAATGGAAAATACAAGACCATAAAATAAACCTTATATTTTTCAAAAGTGGTAACACAATTTTAAGAGATACAGACTAATATCACACATGACTACATATCATAACCCTAGTAAACACCAATACATTATGGGCACAACTTATGATAACAGGGGAAAGGAGGGGAAACTATATTGAAGGGTTATCAGGTCAATAGGTGTGTGTGTGTGTGTGTGTGTGTGTGTGTGCGTGCGTGCGTGCGTGCGTGTGTGTGTGTGTGTGTGCCAACGGGCCATATCAACACCCTACACCGCCTCACTCTAAGGCATTTAGGACATGTCATGAGGAATTGTCATGGGGCAAAATGGGAAAGGGAGAAGAAATAAATAAGATACAAAAAATAAAAATAAAAATAAAAAATATAAATAAATGAAATAAAATAAAACGTATTATTTTTAGAAGGTGGGAATACGACTTTTAAGAGATACCGACAGGGGCATAACATAAGGAATTATAATGGAGTAAATCTAAGGGTACATTTCTAAAATATATTTTTTATAGGAGACAGTCACATGACTGTAGGAGCAGTAGATAAGGAAGGGGCCTCGGTCTGTCGGGCCCCGGAGAAAGGAAGGTCAGCGTAACTGTCAACAAGTCCTCCCCGGCCCCTCGCTATGCCCATGTTTTGTCTAAAGGCTTCTTGGAATCTTACTATTCTCCTAAAGCCATAAAACATCCACATATCTTGAGTATTGGTAAACTAAGCGTCCGTATAATGATGGTAATAAGTAAAAAGTAAAGACGTCCGTCGCGGATTTATAAGAAAAGGCGTACAAACCGGTTATAAAAATATTAAGCATAGTTAAAAGGAAAAAAACAAAATAAACCGATTATCTGGTTCATGGTGACCAAAATGCTATAACTAATATTAAACATTATTAAATTGATTCTGTGACTAATAAAAACAAGGAAAAACGGAATTAAACGTTTTTAGGTTATTCAGGCTGTGTGGGTGGAACTAGGCCCCGAGAGTCGCACCTGTGATGCAGTTCTTATCGCTGGACGATAGCGGATTTATAAGAAATGGCGTACAAAAAGGTTATAATAACATTAGACATGATTAAATTGATACCCGGGCAAATGGAAAAGGAAAAAACAAAACCACATAAAACGACCGGGACAGGTCTCTATCGTATTGCCGTCTCGGTGTATTCGGCTAGGTGGGGGGGAGGGTAGTACGCGGGTTTAGATAAGGCTCTCTACTCACCCGGGGTCTCTACCCCCTTCACCGAAAGCACAAACAAACTCCTCTAATCTAATTTGATAATATTATTAAATTAAGGCTGGGAAGCTTCACGGTCCCGTCGGACTGCGGAGGCATCTTCCCCTCGATGGACCGTCGAAAAAAAATGCCTAAAAATAAACTGGAGAGATAGCCTAAAACTAAACTCGAGAAATAGCCTAAACTAAACTGGAGAGATAGCCTAAAACTAAAACTCGAGAAATAGCCTAAATCTAAACTGGAGAGATAGCCGAATACCGAACTGGAGAGATAGCCTAAGTGTTCACTCGCCGCAAACGACTAAGTTCTATCTTGCCGAGTCCTAAGACATAACAAGAAAGAAATGTCCGGAGATTTCTTGCGCTTCTTTTTCTTCATCTTGAGGGCGTCCTTCTCCTGGCCTCTGGGGGACTCTGACGACTCTGAATGCACATTCACTTGTTGCCCCTTTTATACCCTCGGATGACCTTGACGTTCTTTTTAAATTCCCCCTTTCCCCCTTTTTTTTTTTATTACATATTTGGTTGAACTTACTACATTTGTTTTTGTCTTCTATCCAGATTTCTTGCGCTTCGTTTTCTTCATATTCCCCCTAGAGACCTTCTCCTGGTCTCTAGGGGGCTCTGATGAATCTCTGATGACTCTGATGACTCCGATGACTCTCTCTCTCTCTGAATGCACATTCACTTGTTGCCCCTTTTATAGGCTTCTCCGGAGCCTGTCCTCAGATGCCCTCGTCCTTTGGCCTAGTTACCATGGCGCATGCGCCAATTTCTCCAAAACTTAGAGCCTCCCTGGTGGTTTCAGGGGAGAACTACAACCTTTGGCCAACCTTTGAGACTGAGTGCTTCTCCAGGCATATGGTATACTTCTATACCCAATGACTATACACATGGTAATACACACATAATGAACACATAATGTTTCTCAATAATTGAACCATAACATCTCATTAAATGGATATGATAAACTTATCATCATGCAACATCATGATCATTCTGAACGTTTACAATAACCCCACATGACCCTTCATTCTCCTACTATCGCATGACTTTTCAGACACCGTGAATCAACCCTTCTCGACAAGCCACTGGCTTTCATTAGAGGCCCCTGTTGGAGGCCTTTACACCCTTCTTGTCGATCCCACCCCAACCAATCCCCCACAGCTTCTCTGCTGCTGGTGTCCTCAGTGCAGCCCATGTGTTGTACGAGTACATGCATTTTGTATGAGCTCATTATCCACACCAACCATGGTTATACGAGCTCTATCCATCTTTTTCGGTAAAACTTTGCAATAAGGGTTCATTCAATCATTATTAATTCATGATTAATAGTTAAAGCAGTAATAAGCAAAGTGATATAGCATTAGAATAGCCGTTTTGGGATAGTGGCAGTGGGCGGTTGGGGCAAACCCTTGGCTCTATTAAATAATGTTAATATATGTACTATACATATAAATATATACTTAGAAAATGTCGAAATCAATAACTAAGTTAACATGAACACTATTACGTTAGTTAACATGAATACATTAGCCAATTATTACTAGATCATTAGTTAATTCCTTATTAACTGTTTATATGCTGTTAATGCTCATTACTGCATTAACTAAGCCTTTACAATAAAGCTAACTTAGTACCCTTATTGTAAAGGGTTTTTTTTGAAGTTGAGAGATTTTCCCTGGCTTTAATCAAAGATTAATTGTACCCTTTCAAGTGCACTTCAGTAACAATATGGAAGTACAGTATATAGAATACATATATGAAAGTATAATAAAGAAGTTAAAGTATTGCCCCCAACCCTACACACATGCTCTGATTTGTTTCGATTCATGAAAAAAAACTAAAAAGCGAATCAGAACAAATGAAAGCAATACACACACGCACACGCACAGGCACACACACATCGCTAGAAGCCCTTGTGTAGCTGATAGGCTGGGCTCTTTATGGGCTAATCTGGGCCTTTTTCTGATTAGATGGACTATAAACCCCATAGCATGTGAGCAGCAGGGGGGGGTGTGGGGATACAAAAAGGAGAAATAAATCCTTGATAAGCAACACCATTACTCTATTTTCAATTAAATTAGCTTTTCCCCTCCGACTTTGATCGTAGCTAGATACCATTTCATCGATTGAAATAGCTTTTTTTCCTTCTGTCTTTCTTTCTTTTTGTTCCCTGGGTCTTGGGAACATGCTGAGAGAAGCTATGGTAGTGGTGACATCACCCCCCTCGCCCCCCCCCCCGCCCCCTCCCCAATAGAAATAATCAACAGGCCTTCTCACTTCTCATCACATGAAGTGACCCCCCCCGCCCCCCCCACCCCAAATTGCAGTGAACACGTTGGGGCGGCCGGTGGCTCCGAGCGCTAACCACGTTAGCCCTAGCTTCAGAGGCCACTGGAAGCCATGCTAGAGGGAAAGGTCTCGTCTGTCCAGTCGGCTTGGGAATGGGTGCTCTGGCCTGGACATGGACTCTCACTCCTTCTCATGCAGGAAGAGGAGGCATGGAGGTAGGTAGGTGATCCCTGGTCTATCTGTCTCTCTGAGTAGGAAGCGAGGGGTGGTGGAGGGGGGCTGGAGTGGGTGGAGGGGTTCGGTGGTCCATCGGTCATTTCGGCGGCAAAATAATCTCCTCCACATTCCCCAGGAGTCTCTTCTTTGTAGTTGTCGCATACTCTCCCTCAGCTTACACTGTTGTTTTGTTTTGCCTGCTGTGAAATAGATGTCCATGTGCACCGTGTGTAGAAAGCTTATCAGACCGTCCACTCCATATGTCTTCTCAGCTCCCCCCCTCTCCCTCTCCTCTCTCTCCTCTCCTTCCTCTCTCCTCCCTCCTCCTCCTCTCCTCTCCTCCCCTTCCCTCCCCTCTCCTCCCTCCTCCTCTCCTCTCCTCCTCCTCCTCTCCTCCCCCTCTCCTCCTCCTCCTCCTTTCCTCTCCTCTCCTCCCTCCCTCCTCTGACATCTGCATGGTGGTGGTGCAGTCGAAGAGTTAAACGCAGATGCTGTTGACTGCTGCTCTCTCCTTGCCAAAAGTTCTCCTTCTCATTGCATTGTTATTTTTGTTGTTGTTGTTATTGTGATGTTTCAATATGTTTGGATTCGTGGTGTTGTTTCAGGACGGCAAAGAAAATTGATTACACAGCACCGAAGCCAAGCTATGGCTTTTATTGGATTTGCTTGAATTTATTACAGACACAACTAGTCAATCTGATGTTATAGAAAAAAAACGGAATATAGAAAGTGAAACATGACTCACATGCAATGAATTAAAAGCGTATGTGTGAAGTAACATAACACTCAAACAGCATTTCCGTAAAAAGAAAAGTAACAAAAAACACTATCTAGAATGAATGCGTTACTGATTGGAGTAGAAATTTAACGCTATGCAGCAACATCATAGCAACACCATCATTGCTCCACTATACTGCGCCGTGCACCTCCGAGTGCTGAGCGGACTATTGTTGAGCTTGACAGTGTCCACTGCTGGCTGCTTCGCCCTAAATGACAGTGACTTTGTTGTTCTTGCTGCTGTGATTCACAATTCACAATTTCACAATAGACCACCACCACCACCATTGACGTGGATCTGTGCGCATATACGCACAGACGAGACCAGCCCACACTAAGCACACTATAATCATTTGCTTATAATTAGACCAATACATCATTGTTGGTCTACAATGTCTGCTCTGATTCTCTGATTTATTTCTCAACAGACGGCCAATGTTGTTAATATGGCAGCTATTGCTGTCGCATGCAAGGTGGTGTTGCCGCTTCAACCGTTCCCCCCAGTAATGCGCCCCCAGATGTTTAATGACGGCGACAAACAGCAGATGGCTCTCGAGTTTTAATTTCTGTAAGCCTACTCGAGGTGTCGTTGACAGTGTATTTGAGCACAAGACTGTAGCGCTATAGTAGTAGTAGCAGTAGTAGTAGTATTGAATATGCGCCTTACAATTAATCATGATTCATAATTGGGGGATGACATTCTGGCAGATTATTGTGGCGATACAATCAATTAAAAGTAGTCTTGGTCTGCAACGTTAGTCCTTATTAGACCATGGTGCCTATTCCAAGCAGAAGGAATGGGTGCTGTCCATGGTTCTGGAATCACAGACGCACAAAGTGTTACCAAACCCTAGCTGGCAGGTTCCCGAACCGTAGTAAGAGGACCTCTGAAGACCGTTAGCTTCTGGAGCTAGGTTTAGCTCGTTATGGCAACAACACATGAAAACGGGACCTCGTCTGTGTTGAAGAACAGCACTTTATTTCCAACACTACAGGAATGATACACAGCCTCTCTTGGTGTTTTGTGCCTCCTCTCTCATAGAGGAAAATAACAGAACTATGACAGTCTCGGAACCTACTGTTACTGTGGCTGCCTGTATACACGTGTATTCCGCACACACCCGTGGCGCATCTCTCTGACGTCACACATACACCCCAGCACACTAATGTCGCACACCTCCTACATCACACACACAGACATACAGGCTCAGACTGTAACACAAGGCAGCAGCATCATATGATATGATAAGATAAGGTAGAACTTTATTAAGCCCGAAGGAAATTCTTGTGCCAGGTTGCATAGCAATAGAATAAAAACAATAGATAAATAAACAGTAGAATAATACAAATAAAATAACTGATTTACAAATTTACAGTAAGTCTAAGTCCTAAAAGTCTAAAAATATAGGTAAGATAATATTCTGTCAGCAAAAACAATTTGACAATAATAGCACTAATAGCCTATATATAAAGCACCGGTTATGGATTTTAGTGAGCCGTCTCCCTCTCTCTCTAGACGCACTCGGACATGATTTGCTATAGAAGCCCATTCATATTCAGTGGGCTGATTTGGCCATTGAGTTTAACTGAGTGATAGCCTAAAACGTGTCAGTGTCTGACACACAGGTGTGTGTTCCGTGGGTAATGGAACTATGCCTTGGCTGTTATGATTTAAAATGTGACTAATTAATTGTCAATCTGGTTGAATTGTACCATGTTGAATTTACCACGGATGGGCAAAAATGAACAATGGTTGATATACAATATAAGTGGATTTTTTTTTACATTGTCGACATCATGTATGTATGTATCTTATTTGAATCATATTTGTGGGGCTTTGCGTCTTATTTGCGTCTTCCCCCTATCTCTCTCCCTCGGTCGGGAGGGGAGGGAGGGAGGGAGGGAGGCAGGGCATAGCCGTGTGTGTGTGTGTGTGTGTGTGTGTCGCCGGGAGCGGGAGGACTTGTTGATGGGGAGGATTTGATCCATCATGTGGAGACAGCGGAGCGGACGAGTGACCGCTGCACCATACATGCCCAAGTGTTCAGGGAGGGGAGGAATAATAATGCATTGAACGTTCACATGGCTGAAGAAGCTGTTTTTTCCGCCTTCCTATTGCATTTTACGCACCGATCGCCGATTTTTTTAATTTGTATGCAGCTGCCACACAATGCAGACGCGTATTCTTCACAGGATCCGTTTAGGTGCCGTTTATTGGTTTCTGCAGGCGTGCACTGTGATGCATGAGCTGTGATCTATTTTGCATACAAGTAATAATAATAATAATGATACTAATCATAATAATAATACCAAAAGGAGGGATTACAAAGAAGAAGATCACGCATCCACCGGGTATGTATGCATGTATGTGTGCATGCATGCCGCTGGCTCTGTGTGTGTGACTGGACCATAACTTAACTTGCAGACCTCACCACCACCACGACTACCACCACCATCAGCAGCACATGCTCCCCATTGCGGACGGCCGATCGCAAAACTCCAACTATACGTCGTCTCCGCCGAAGAATCCGCCCCGAGGCGCGTATAGCCGACGTGTGTGCGTACGATCGGAGGCGTCAACCGACGTGTGTGTCCGACAGATTCCCGTCTTCTGAAAATATCCACGAAAGGAAGACAGAGAAAAAGAAAAGGAAAAAAGGGGGGCAAAGGAGGAGAGAGTGGAGCGCAACTCACCGCAGCGCGCCCCGGGGCTCGATGGACATTTATTTATAGGAGGCGATGCAAGACCACATCTTATTATTATCGATGATGCATTATATTATAGAGATGCGTTATAAAACAGCGTGCAGGTATGCATGATAATAATACGCTGTCTCTGTCTGCCTGAGATTGGTGGAGTTGTTGTATGGCGCTTTTTTTGCGTGGCTCATGATGGAAAAATGGAAATAAATATGAAGTGAGACCTTTTTTTCCCCCTCTCCCTCCCTCTCCACGATGTCCAAGGAGAGCCACTCGGAGGACGATTGACAGCAGGGTTGTCTATCTGTCATATCAACGTTACCATGTAGTGTTTGGACAGCATAGCGGACACACGCACACACTGATCACAGCGCTATATTGCCCCGTTTCGTCGCCAAAAGGACCGCCTCGGGCCGCCAGCCATGGGACTGTGACCCGGGCCGGGGAGCTCGGAGAGGCGGGTTGAGTGTTTCTGAGAGACATGGCCGCTGCCATCGCCAGTGGGCTGATCCGGCAGAAGCGGCAGGCCCGGGAGCAGCATGTGGACCGACCCTCCACCAACCGGCGGCGCAAGAGCCCCACCAAGAACAAGGGGCTCTGCAACGGGAACCTGGTGGACATCTTCTCCAAAGTGCGCATCTTCGGCCTCAGAAAGCGGCGGCTACGGAGACAAGGTGTGAGGAACTTTTAGTTTAGGGTGTGTGTGTGTGTGTGTGTGTGTGTGAGAACAATGCTTGGTGTGTCTTGACCCTGTGGAGGTGCAGGTGTGTACAGGTCAATATAAACTTGGGCGCACATACATTAATTGAGCCGTGCGTGACAACCACTGGTTGACAGCTCGTATAGGGCAATGACAATACCGATTGATGAATTGGGCGTCAGGTGAACATGGGGTGGGCACCTCCAATTGGGCCAAAACGGTTTATCGTCGAGGAAAATACCGGTTGCACAGTACATTAACCTAATCACAAACTCAGTGGCTGAAACGCATGGAAGAGGCCCATAGAGAACAATTGTCTCTGGATCTAAACCCCACATGCATATTCCTCGAGACCAGCCCAAATTCATATTGAATTCCACGGTCTCCATGCCAATGTTCAAGGTTACTTTCAAATATTATCGGCTACATTTGTATATACAGTATATTCATGTTTTAATGCTTAATGCCACATAAATAAGTCTTCCCTGATAACAATATCCATTCTCAGAATAAATCAAACCACAAAAAGTGGCATTAAAAAAACAGCACATATAAATAATATAATACTGAAGATTGGAGGATTAGTAATCTGTTAAAACGGATTTATTTGTGCAGATTGGCCTGCTATAGTACGAGAGGACTACACATCTGGACTTCACGGTACACAAGCCTACAACAGCTGTGTCTCCTCCTTTGTGTTCATGGATGAGCGTCCGTCCATGTGTGTGTCGAAGCGTCGACCACATATGCTCATTGTGTCTTGTGTAAATATCTCGTCGGTGTTTGTTATTGTCATGACTCAACAGCCGTGGCAAATGACAGGTAGCTATCTCAAGGCTTCGCCCAACGACCCAACAACGGATAACATCTCCGGGGCGGGGGGGGGGGGGGGGGTAGGAAGGTGTTTTCATTTGCTGGGGGAATTCGCGGCAAGCTACACCCCAAGAGATGGCCTATAGGCTGAGGCTGGGCTAGGGTATAGTAGGCTATAGGCATAGGCAGCTGCGATAACATCCTAATATAGATGGCGGAGGTGGCCTGTCTGTGCTGTGCTGTACGTCTTCATATACGCATGTCACGGATGTTTCTGGAAGGTGTATTTGCACCACACACACACACACACACACACACACACACACACACACACACACACACACACACACACACACACACACACACACACACACACACACACACACACACACATCCGCTACAGTGGTCAGAAACGGAAACACCCCGGCTGAACCATGCGACGGGACGAATTAACCCCCTTACAAATACACACCTGTGACAGCGGCTTTTTTATTAGATCAGCTGACAACAATCAGATGACACAACGCTAGGGGGGCGGGGCAGGGGGGGGGAGGGATGATTGGGGCGGGGCTTCGAGCAGCAGCAGCATAGAGTCTCCTCTCTTGCCAGTGAACAGGAGAAGCCAGTCATGTAGCACACAGAGGTTTTGGGATTCACCGGGCATGGTGTGTGTTCTGGATTGGTGGGGCACACACACAGGGCAAACGCTTTACTCTCACCCCAGCGTTCATCTGCATTATTTATGATTAAAAGGCCGAATGGGGAATATTCTTTATTCGTTTTGGCTCACTTGGGGATGGAGTGGTTATATCGCTGGAGACACACGAGCGGCTTGAAAAGCAGTGTTCCTAGTGCAGAACAATGTTTATTTCTGTTTTTCTTTCCTCTCTCTCTCTGTGTGTGTCTGTCTGTCTCTTAGTCTCTCTGTCTGTCTGTCTCTCTCTTTTAGTCTCTCTGTCTCTCTCTCTTAGTCTATCTCTCTCGTTTGGTCTCTGCCTCCCGTCCCAATGTCTCCCTGTATTAATCGTCTTGGCCAGCGCGTGTGGCTAAGCAAGAGCCATGGTTTGGCCTCAGGGGTGCGGCGCGTGCCACTAATCATACGCCGTGGGGATCACAGGCAGACACGCCGGGCAATGTCTTTAACTCAGGACCTGTCCTGGCAAAAAGAACCAGAACCAGAACAAGGCCACTTTGTTGTGTGTGTCTTCCAGCGGCGCTCACGCATCAACACAAATTTCAGACAGTGGAAGCTTGGAGTGTTTACAGTATATTGAGTGAAATCGGAGACTACTTTTATTGTTATTGTTATTGTAAATATCGCTCCAGACATAACACGTGGGTAATATCGCTGATAACACCAGATAAGGCGCAAGCCACGGATAATGCTACGTCTGTATTTGATGTGCCGACGAGCTAAGATCACAACACGCCTGAAATGACCTGCATGATAAGCAGACATCAGCACACACACACGGCAAAAAAAATATGGTGTTGACCGCTGCCTCACTTTCCCCAGAATGTAATTACATTTCAAAAGCCAACTGTCGACCAGTGATCAGGCTGATTTCCACGGCTTAGATCACAGCCAGCTGTGTGTGTGTCTCTCTCTCTCTCTCTCTTTCTCTGTGGTGAGTGAGCGTCTGGAGCCGTGGCCGCCGTGCCCTTTCACTAACTTTTCTTTCTTTCTTTATGTCTTATACTTTACTCTTAGTGCTTTATATTTTGTTTTTTGAATAGTGTGGTGTAGTGTATAGTGTGTGTGTAGTGTTTGTAGCACGTTAAAGTAGCATCGACAGCCAGCGTGGAGCAGTGTAGTCTGCTAGGACAGATCGTGGGTCATGGTTGTTAGGGGGTGTGTGGAGGTGAGACCCAGGCACACAGCAACAGAGGAGGTGTAGTTGAGAGACAGGCCCAAAGGGGGGTTTAATTAAAAAAAAAACAAAGGGATTGCCATACAGGATGCCACATGGACCCGGGCAGGACTCTGTGGGCTGGCTCCAGCTCAGCGGGGAGGTCCGGAATGCTGGAGGGGTGAGCGAAAAAACGGGGTGATGGATAGAGATCCCGGGTGAGGCAAACACAGGCAACTAGGCTGAGCGCAACAACGGCGTGACGTTAAGTCGGCTAGAAATAACTGCTACAGGATGGGTATCTGGAGTATACTTTACCACCTGTAGCTTAGAGAAAGATCTGGCGCCGAGTTGAGCGCCGGCCAGGTTCTTGTAGTGCGGGCGGTGATTGCCGATCAGGGACAGGTGCTGTGATTGGGAATGGGGATCCGGTGCGGGGACTCACGCTGTGTGCAGTGTCAGCGCCGATCCACCGTTGCGCCTGCGCCGACATGCCGGGAATCTCCGACTCCGACAGATGGGAGGAGCCTGCCGAGAGGACAGGGCCGGCGGGGGATGGACGCGAGCACCCGGCAGCCGGGGGGAACTCCGGAGAGAAGGAGCGCCGTATGCCCGGACCACGGCGGCGCGCAGAGCAGCGTGCAGGGCGTGTAGCGGGAGGGGGAAAGGAGCGGGCGTGGAGGCGAGGACGGGCGAGCCGTAACAATGGCAATATAGTGTCAGCCGCCCGCATGAACAATGCCATCGTTCTGTTCTTTAAAACTGTGCAAATGGCAAATGTCGTAGTTGAGAAGGGAGTCGTGATTGACGGTGTCTTCACCCCTGCCCTCCCTCTGTCTACCCCTTCGAAAAAAGTCACCTTGGCAAATGTACCGCCATTTATTAAAAATAAAAACGTGTTGGAACAAACACTCTCAAGTCATGGCAAATTAGTTTCTCCTATTAAGACAATACCAATGTCCAGTAAATCTCCCCTCTTAAAACACGGAGTGTCATTCAGGAGATTTGTGTATGTTGTCTTAAAGGACAACAAAGATGAATTGGACCTGACCCTGAATGTGAAGGATGATAACTTTAATTATGTCATCTATGCGTCAACCGGAGTGATGAAGTGTTTTGGCTGTGGTCTAATGGGACACCTGATACGTGCCTGCCCCGAGAAGCGGGAGAAATCAGACACGTCTGTAAATGAACAGCCCGGGGGGGCAGGGGAGGGGCGGTCTGCGGGGACTAGTGGCGGTGTCGCCGCTTCACCCGGTGGTGCGGTGCCCGCTTCGCCCGGAGCCGGTGCCGCGGTACCCGCTTCGCCCGGAGCCGGGGGCGCGGTACCCGCTTCACCCGGTGCCGGAGCGCGGTGCCCGCTTCACCCGGTGCCGGGAGCGCGGTACCCGCTTCACACGGTGCTGGTGACGCGGCCGAGGCGGACAATATCGAACCCGACATTACCGATGACTCTCACAGTCAGGTGTCAATAGCGGACAGTGATCAGATGCAGGCATCCATAGACGACAGTCTGATGGAATTGGAGGAAGACATTTTTAAAGTGCCCCAAAAAAGAAAACGGCCCCGTGTCAATTGAAATAGTAAAAAGAAAGACACGTCAGTGATGCTGAAAGTGAGAGTGATTTCTCTGACTGCAGCGTGGGGGACATTAGAGGGTTTTTGAGAGGCCATGGCACTTGATAAATATGTCGGTGTAGTGACTACATAATGGGGTTCATGTTCTCCTCTTGCTGTGGGTTGTGTAGTGGGGGGGGAACCAGATCTGGCACTGGGGCCAGAGGGGACATTTATTGTGGTTGCACTTCCTGTTCTGGACTCTCACGCATGTGAACGAATTCTGCCTTTTTCACTGAGAGTGTTACCTGTTGTTTGGATTAAAAACAGTTAGTTTATACTGCCTACGTCCTTCCTTTCCTCCGGCACTACACTGGTGACCCCGACGTTCGTTTTTGTTATTTATTTGTTTACGAAAACTTAGCGAGCGAACACTGCAACTCAACGAGATGACCGGGCGAGGAAGACGTTCACAACAGCGGCAGCCATCACCATCCCCTGTCAGGATGACACGTGGTGCGCACACTCCCACTCTCAAACTACCAGAGTTCTGGGACTCGACGCCTGCTGCATGGTTTGCTATTGTAGAGGCGAATTTCAACAAGAGCAACATCACCGACGATGACGACCGGTATAACCATGCCGTGGCTATGTTGGGCAGCTCCACCGCAGCTCGTGTGGTGGGTTTTTTGTCTGACCCCCCGACAACAAACAAATATCAACGCCTCAAGGCCCTGCTCCTGGAGACATTTGAACTGTCCACTGCGGAGAGGGTGCGTCGCTTGTTTGCCATGTCGGACTTGGGAGACGAGAGGCCCTCTGCACGCATGGAGAGGATGCTAAACCTGCTCGGTACAGAAGACCCCATGATCCTCTTCACAGAGCTGTTCATGCGCACACTGCCAGCTCAGGTCAGGATGGCGCTGGCTAACACCACCATCGTAGGACCCCGCGCCCTGGCCAGGGAGGCGGACCGCTTCGTCTTGGCCATGCCTCAACGGTCCCCCGACCTGCTAGCTCCCGCGGCTGCCCCGCCACTGGACCGTCGCAGGAGGACGAAGGACGACGCCAGACCCTCTGGCCAGCAGGGTAACGCGGCGGGCCATTGTTTCTACCATGCCACGTTTGGCGCCAAGGCCAAGCGGTGCAGCTCACCTTGCACCTTCGGACCGAAGCCGACGGGAAACGACGGAGCCGGCGCTCGGTAGTGCCCCTGAGCGCTGGTGTCGCCAACAGGCTGCTCTTCATACAAGACACTGTCTCCGGTCGCAGGTTCCTGTGTGACACAGGTGCACCGTGGAGTATCATTCCGTCAGGGAAATCGGAGGTGGCGAAGGGAGAGCAGAGTCCGCAGTTGGTGGGTGCCGGACGGCACGCCTATCCGTTCTTACGGCACTAGAGCGGTGGACGTGTGCTTCGGAGGACAACGTTTTACCTGGGATTTTGTCGTCGCAGCTGTCACACTTCCCCTCCTTGGCGCAGATTTTCTGTGCGCCCATAACCTGTTAGTGGACGTGGGGAACAGGCGCCTAGTCGACTCACAGACTTTCGCTTCCTTTGCCTGTACGCAGGGGGAGGCGGTCTACAGCGGGTTGTCCAACACGCTTGCCGAAAGCGACCAGTACCTTCGGCTGCTCGCTGAATACCCCGACCTTACTAAGCCCACCTTCTCCGCGCCCACGGTGAAACACGGAGTGGAGCACCACATCATCGAGACC